>JAASAO010000145.1:0-44606 GCA_017311375.1 Mytilus coruscus | reverse complement strand
GACAATAGGTATTGGCATATAGAATTCATGGTTAATAAATTTAAGTGTTTGATAAGTATTTAATAATAACACAAGAAATGGGACTAAAAAACGCATATACGCCAACAAAATAAAACAAAACAAAGACCATTATCATGATTATGATACTAAGTAGCTGAAGATCACAATCAAAGAGCATTCATTTCAAATACTTTTACTGTATTTTTGAAAGTAGATAATTGAGTTACTCATTTGAAAAATTTCAGTAGAAGTGTTATGACAAATCTAGACATTGATCTTGTAATGGTAGAAGTAAGATAAACTATGGTCTATTGAGCTTTTGTATATCGACAATCAAATTGAATACCCGAATGAATAAGACGTATATTTGTACAAAATACCACAAATATGCACAAGTAAAGTTTAATCGAATGACTGGATGGATTTGCAAATAGAACTGTCGAAGATTGAAGGTAAGGAATGAAAATCCAAGTTAATATTGAACTATACAAAATAATAACGAATGCGGGACATTTAAAACGAACATGACAATTTATTCACAGTCTAGTACTTTTATGACAATTTATGCACAAGGAATTTTATGACAATGTATGCACAAACTGCATTGACTGTAAGAACCTGATAATGAGAAAACGGGAACATTGTGAAAATTGTTATATTTTTCATAGTTTAATGTCTGAATAATAGAAATAGTTTATGCGATCATTACTGAAATAGTATCTTTGCATTTCAATATATTTGATTTTACTGAATGAGGCAGTGTTGAATATTTTCAATGATTGATTTTAATGTTGTTTTTTAATGGTTTGTGAGAGTTTGAAAGAAATGATAATAACCCTTTAAAATTGTTATGTGTCCGAATGTATGTGAAGTTAGCGGCCTGCTCGTTATTCGTTATTCGATATTCAAATGTTCTTAGTTGAATTTAATAAAATTTAAACTTGAATAACATTAAAAGCATGATAGTTATAGTTAAAAGGTGTAAAATCAAGAGATGTAGGAAATCTGTTTGTGACCAATTCAAGTTATCGTAAATTCTCGTTGTCCTCAAATATAAACCCTTACGTGAATCAAATATTTCTGTTTATGAAATGTAGATTTTATCAATAGAATATAGTCAAAGATGTATTTTTAAAAGATGATATTTCAAGAAACAAAACAAACGGCCACTCTGGTAAGATTAGAAACAAATATGGAAAGCCAAAAATAAAAACCCTTATGTAAATGGAATATTTCTCTTTATCATGTTTATGAAATGTAGATTTGTATCAATAGAATATAATCAAAGATGTATATTTAAAGATGATATTTCAAGAAACAAAACAAATTTTACGATGATGTAGTTTACCGATCTCGGAAATTTGTGTCCGATTCGTAAACTTATCAATCCTTTAAATAAACTTATTCTAAAAGGTTACCTATTCAACACTGTTATTAAATCTTAAATATATTGTTTTTATTGGTATAAATATTGATTTTGTTATCAGTAAATTAAAACCATACTAAATATTACACTTATGTACCTTCACGGAACTACAATCTGTCGATACCTATAGTTTGGCATTGCACAAGGTCATGGATTTCTCTGACTGTTAATGACGTCTTTACACTAAATCCATTGGATGTTGGATGTGTACTGATTGATATTTAAGTCTTAGATACTTGATTTTTTATGAGTTGTTATTGGCTTTGAACTAGATGTCAGTAACTACGAGTACTCTCAGATCTGTACTTAGTGTCTTTTATGTTGTTAGGGTTGAGGGATGGATATATACCCTGCCACGTCCTGTCTGTGTTTTTGCTTAATGTTTTTCTTTGTATCGATCTGATGAATTAAGTCTTTTCAACTGATTTTTATAGTTTATTCTTATGTTGTGCTGTTACACCACTATCCCAGGTTAGGGAAGGGGAAAGGGGGGTTCAGCGCTCACAAACATGTTTAACCCCGCCGCATTCTTTATATGCTTGTCACAAGTCAGGAGCCTGTAGTTCAGTGATTGTCGTTGGTTCACGTCTGTCATATTTGTTTTCGAAAATTGTTTTGTTATAAATTCGGCCGTTAGTTTTCTCAATTGAATTGTAGCACATATTTCATGTCCGGGCCTTTTATAGCCGACCATACTATATGTTATGGGTTTTCTCAATGTTGAAGGCCGTACGGTTGAGAATAGTTGTCTCATTGGTAATCATACCACAACTCCTTATTTTTATATTGATATTCAAAATATATAGTGAAACCCTCTGGTCTTTTAAAATCTATATTTTTTATATTCTTGTAGACTTCGTATTAATACAGATGCTATCAAAAGGATTTCCCAGAAAATGTCATCTTCGATATGTACAGAGGGCTTAAAGTGTCACTTTTCAAATAATCTGATCTCTCAATCTGCATAATATTATGCATATAGTTATAGTTAATATATAGATATAAATGACATCAAAAGAATTAAACTTTTCGTCTTTATGTTTATGGAGGGCTCAAAGTGCCAGTTTGATATTCAAAATATATAGTGAAAACCTACCGGAGACTGCCGAAAATAAGTGAGACCCTGAACATAATTTTTGCGTTTTACCAAGTTATGTAATATAGATACAATGAATAAGCGAATAAGCATTGATTCTTGAAAAAATCATGATCCCGGAGGGCAAATGGTTTGTTTTTCATGAATCAACGCTTATCTATTGTATCTCTAACTTAAACTATTGTGTTGAGGTCTTTTCAAAATTAAAGTCTTTTCTTAAGGTATTGTAAGTGAGTTAACATAACCATGTTATCATGTTCAACGGTGCATTGATAAATCTAAGTTCACAATTATTGGTTAGCTAACTACAAATATAACAACACGTCTGTCTTTAAATTATCAGGCATCTGAATATTATCCTCAATTTACAAAATAAGACATATTTGAACTTATTTCTAAGTATATATGATAATTTTGTTACCGAAATTTCTAGCATGAAGCCTAATTCTAGGCACATCACTCATAGGGATTTGCGAATAAACATTTGTAAAGATATGTAGTAAAACCGATGAAATCATACTATATTCATAAAACAAAATGGACAAATTGAATGCCATCATTTTCTTTTCAAATATGTGAAATAGCCAATAATAATCAAAACAGAAAACGGGAATACCCGCTATTATAACAAAAATATCCACAAAAAAAGAAAAATGGAAAAACTAAAGAATAGGGACAACAACGAAAAACAGGAATTCGAACCTAAAGCGACAAGTCTCTACCTTTAACTTGACTCTTTAACTCATTGGTCTTAACCATGGTAACCTCGCGGCTACCAACTTATACTATACGATTGCCTATTATATATATATAAATGTACAAGCCCATGCGTTACACATCGGTCCGTTGTACCGATGTGTACCATATGTTGATTTGTATATATATAATAGACATCTAAATTGCAACAAATTGGTTATCGAGAGGTGTCGTCGATGTGTTAATGTCAGACAACCATAACATAGTTCAAGGAGGGTTCGATTCCCAGTGAAGGCATATAAAATTACAAAATTCCATTAGTGAACAGAAATCAGTAAATGGGCCAATTCAAACTTAATGAAATTAGGCACAAAAGGAATACAAATAATTTGGTGAGCTCATTTCAGCGTCAGATTTAGGAAGCTTTGTTTCTAGAAAAAGAATCCACGGCAAATGAATAAGCTGACGTCACGACAATGGTTTAATTACAGTACTTGTATTATCCTGAAGATGTCACAAAATAGAAATTTTGACAAATTTTGAAAACTTGATAGTATTTATACCAAAACTGTATACGGACACTAATAACCATAACCAATAGTCTGTGGAAAGTAAACTATATATTAGGTTTCGAATACAAAATAAATCATTTAATTAGAGACATCCTTTGAAGCAAAATTTTACAAAAAACAAGTAAATACGATTGATTGTTTGTTGCTTAGTGTCCATTGGCAAATAGTTGATGCATGTTCAGGACGATGTAAAATAGATATAATAAAATTGAGAATGGAAATGGGGAATATGTCAAAGAGACAACAACCCGACCAAAGTGCAGACAACAACCGAAGGCCACCAATGGGTCTTCAACGCAGCGAGAAATTCCGCACCCGGAGGTGGTCCTCAGCTGGCCCCTAAATAAAATTGTGTATTAGTTCAGTGAAAATGGACGTCACACTAAACTCAAAACATATGAATGAACTTAAATTAAAAACATACAAGACTTACAAAGGCCAGAGGCTCCTGACTTGGGACAGGCGCAAAACTGCGGCGGGTTAAACATGTTTTGTGAAATCTCAACCTTCCCCCTATACCTCTAGCTAATGTAGAATAAACAAACACACAGCAATACGCACAGTAAAACTCAGTTTAAAAAAAGTCCGAGTCCGATGACAGAATAGGTAACAAAAGAAACTAAGCAAAATGACAATGATACATAAATTAACAAAGTACTACTAGCAGTTACTGACATGCCAGCTCCAGACCTCAATTAAACTGATTGAAAGATTATGTCTTCATCATATGAAAATCAAGCACAATCCCTCCGGTTAGGGGTTTAGTATAATACCATCATAAACTATATGGGAACATAACCCGTATCATGCCTACAACTGGTTTTAGAATAAATGTGTTTATTTCCGATGCAAAGACCCTATGAGTGAATCAATGTTAATACCAAAATATGCCATCTTTAATGACCTGACAACAGTATCGTAACTATATCCTTTCTGAATAAGTCTGTTTAAAGGTTTGGTTAGCTTTTGAGGTGAATGCCGACATTTTGTGCTTTGTAAATAATATTACCATAATATATTGGATGTGAAATACCTGAACGTATAAGAAGTCTGCATGTTGATTTATATTTACGAATGATGTCCTTGTACCGATGATAAAATTTAGTAAATGTTTTGACTAGTTTGTGATATCGAAAACCCTGGTGTAATAATTTTCAGTAATACAGAGATTTCTTTCGTTGAAATCAAATACATTGTTACATACACGAGCGAATCGAACAAGTTGAGATATATAAACACCATAAGATGGTGACAAGGAACGTCACCATCTAAAATGGATAATTAACAATAGGAAATGAAAAATCATCTCTTAATGTCTTCATTTTATATTTGATAGTTAATGAATATTAAAACTTCTTGACAATTGAGAATCTTATGTTAAAATTCTTTATATACAAATAGACATAACCAATTTCCGGAAATTCTTAAACAAGTTCTCGAATCTTTATTAAAATTCATAATTAGTGTAGAACATTATTCGATATTCCGATATTATTTTGTCATAATTTTTGTAACAAATAACAAAAATATGAAGCCAAAATTGAATCAAAACTTCTCTATTTACAATGTTGAGGAGATTTTGAAATTTCACTTGATAAGAAAAAAATGGACATTACAAATCAATTATCAAACTGTCCTTTTATGCAAAATATAGAAAATAAACTCGTAGTCAGTTATTATTATACGATAAATGACTTATTGATGGAAGGATAAACACTTGTCCAGCGACAAATATATCGCATCGGTACGCGGTGGTATTGTGGTAGCGTGCTCGCACGACGACGGAGGTCGTGGGTTTGAACCCCGACCGAGTCAAACCAAAGACTTGAAAATGGTATTTTCTGCTTCTCTGCTAAGCACGCGACTTTTAGGAGTAGGAGCAAAGACTTGTCGGCTCGGAGTCAGAATAATGTGTCCGGGTTTGTGCGGACTATTACCCTGTGAACCAATACGTTAAAAATCCGGTTCAGCGTGTCGGTCTAATGCAATGCAGTGTTTATACTCATAGCCCATTATCATGTTCTCGTCTCAAATATGCATTTAATTTGTCACTGGACGATAAATAGGCATCCATCCATCCATTCATCCATCCAGCGACAAATATTACTATTAAATGTGATATGAATTTACAAGTTTTGCTCAATAATAGACCTACAAAATTAAGACTTATCTCGGGACGGGTGTCACATGTTAAGCAGGATCTGCTTACCTTTCTGTTGGAAATTATGTCCCAGCCCTTCCAGAGCACCTGGGATCACCTCCTGTTTTTGTGAGGTTTGTGTTGCCCAGTTTTAAGTTTTTATATTCAGCTTTGTAGACTTTGGTCGTTTTCGTTCTTTGCCATGGCATTGTCAGTTCGTTTCCAACTGATGCGTTTGAGTTTTCCTTTGTATCTTTCGCCTCTCTTCTATACATCCTGTGCCAGTTTATAGGCAAAATGTCAACCACCAAGAAACATTATTATGACTTCTCTTTAATCTTTTCTGTTCTTCCTATATACATGTACCACATGCTTGGCGGTGATGCAGCAAAATCAATTTAAATCTCGATCTCCAGGGATATAATCAAAATATATCGCCTTGCACCGCGCACGTTTCCACAAGATTATTAAGGAACTCGTGGCAGTGATATAATAAATGCAAATTATTACTGTGCGTATTGCTGTGTGTTTGTTTATTCTACATTGGCTAGAGGTATAGGGGAGGTTGAGATCTCACAAAACATGTTTAAACCCGCCGCATTTTGCGCCTGTCCCAAGTCAGGAACCTCTGGCCTTTGTTAGTCTTGTATGTTTTTTAATGTTGGTTCATTTATTTGTTTCGGAGTTTGGTGTGACGTCCATTTTCTCTGAGCTAGTACACATTTTTGTTTAGGGTGCAACTGAAGACGGCCTCCGGGTGCGGGATTTTCTCGTTGTGTTGAAGACCCATTTGTGGCCTTGGGCTGTTTTCTACTCTTTGGTCGGGTTGTTGTCTCTTTGTCACATTCCCCATTTCCGTTCTCAATTTTAAAACATATCTGAAACAATGTATTAAAAGTTTCCTTGTTTGATTTATATAATAAACACTTTGGTGATTCTATTCTTTTCTAGATAAAGGATGGTAGCCGGAGGCCAGGTTTATCTTTACTTAGACTTTGCCGCCTCATAAGAATAATGACATCGTGAATAGAAAATCTAATCTAAAGTTCTTTATTGTTTTATATTTGTTTTCTTACAGTAAACAATGACATTTGTAAAGTCGAACTTGATAATTCCTTGTGTCACGACCAATAATATAATTATTCCAACGAACATGTCCTATTTCCATGGACGAAGACGCACCTTTATGGCGGGAGATGTAAGCGGATGTTGCAGTCTTGTCAACTGTTAGTTCAATTCTTTATAGATAGACATTATATCGCAAGTCACTGTGGCAGATGGATAGGTCCATATTGTCGATAAAATGCTGGTTAAAATTGAATTACAATGTATTATTTTGTTCAGCTTTGGACCTTGTGATAAGCAATCAACATGATTTTATCCTGCATTCTGTTTGGTAAAATATTCAAGTTAATTCTACTTTGGGCAAGGTTATTTATTTTCAGTTCTTGCTATAAGTCCAGAATATTTCATTACCATTTTGTTTACCATGGCGTTGTCAGTTTATTTTCGACTTATGAGTTTGAATGTCCCTTTGGTATCTTTAGCCTCTCTTTGGAAATGTGAATATAATTGTGGTATACCGATTTCCATAAACATCTCCAGTTGAAACCCATGCCAACACACGTTAGAATAATGCAGTGAAAATTGCAGAGTTCCAAACAGATCAAGATAAGACGATTCAAAATATTATCATTTCACTCCTAAACATGTATTGACCCTCTTGCTTTTGAAAGTCACAACCAATTGCAAGTGCGAAGACTAAGAACATATCTATAAAAGACGCGGATGATACCAAGGGGGCAATTCTGTATAAAGGTTTTTCTAAGCTTTGGTTTATATCCGAAAATCCAATGCAATCTAAAATATCTATCAGTATCGGTCCCGAAATAACAAAATATGTGTTAACACAACATAACAACTGTTAACTTTAAACTCAGACAAGAATTACACCATACTCTATTTGTGCCTGTCCCGAGTCAGGAGCCTGTGATTCAATGGCAGCAGGGGCGGATCCAGCCATTTTAAAAGGGGTGCCCAACCCAGAATAAAGGGGTTCCAACTATATGTCCCCATTCAAATGCATTGATCGTCAAAAAGGGGGTTCAAACTCCCGGAACCCCCTCTGGATCCGCCACTGGGCAGTCGTTCGTTCCGGTTAATCATTTGATCACAATCAATCCAGGCCGTTATTTTTCTTTTGATGAACTGATTTTCATTTTGTCATGTCAGGGCCTGTTATGATTTACTTAAAGGTTTGGGTTTGCTCAATGATGAAGGCCGTACAGTGACCTGCAGTGGCTTACATCGATGCTTGGTCGATGAATTTCTAATTTGCAATCATACATGTATCACTCCTTTTAATATTAATTCAATCCCACTATTATTAGTTACAGAGTGTGGTAGTGACTAATACGATATATACGGGGTCAGTAAATTCCATATGGGGTGAGAGCTAACCCCAATGTGGAATTAACTGATCCCGTATAAATCGTATTAGGTCACTTACACACTGTGTAACGAATTTATCTTACATGTACCGACTATCTTAATATGTGGAATTTAGACTATTTGCCTATTAAAGTGATCAAGTCTTCAATTTATTTTACTACATGGTTAGTAGCAGTGTTACGTTCCTTTATGAAACAATGGTTTTGAAGAGAATGGGATACGTTTCGCCAAGACAACAGACGAAACAAATTATGATAAACGATTGAAAATAAATGCAGAAAACACATTAAAAGCTAAAAAAATGTTATCGTTGGCATTTTATTTTGTATAGATCAATGGAAGTAGGTTCTTAATATTGAAGACTTGGTCACTTTAAAGGGTTTTATTATAATACAGTTAGTAGCTTTGTTACGTCCCATTATAAACACAACGGCGTTGAAGAAAAATCTGAAATGTTTCGCCCAGACAACAGATGAACGAATTTATCGTGCCAACTATCTTAATACAATGTATGTTGAATTTAGACTATTGGCATATGAAAGTGATCAAGTCTTCAATTTTAATTTAGCTTTTAAAAGTGTTCTGCATTTATTTTCAATGGTTTATCATCAATTTCTACCGGATATCGTGAACGATACTTTGATACATTACCATGTTTGGCATAAACGTAAACTGATTTTAAAATTAGCAACGTTAAACTAAGTATCGAGACGATGATGGAACAAACGCTACAGATTTACTTCATTTCTTTATTCTTTAATTTTTAGACCATTGTTCTTTATTCTTTATATTTCATCACCCAATTATTCTCTATTCTTTTTTTTTTTTGGTTTTTTTTTTGCCTATTTCCCCATTCGTTATTCTTTTAACCATTTATTCTGCACTTTTGCCATTATATTCAATTCTGTAAACCTCATCTAGACCCTCTTATGCATGTACCAGCATACCAGGAGGAACAGTAATTATTTTAAATGACATTGTTTCAGGGCCACACTCAAAATTTTCTACGTTTCAGCAGTAAAACAGTTTGCTTTCCACATAAACCTTATACCTTATACTAGTAGATGAATTAATCTTTTGATAATATTGTTAACTGTTATTATCATTCCAATTGCTTAGTAAATCTGTGTTTTGATTATTATGTAAACTTCAATGAATAAACTCGTATTAAAACAGCCATCTTCAGAATCAAGCAAGAAGTTAGATTGATTAGCTCAAAATGTGATATTTTGGCAAGATTGATCATCATTTTTAAATTGAAATGAAATTAATGCATTACATGAAAACACATATTTTCATTTTAGTCATTAGTCATTCACTTTATACGTCCACTTTAGGCAAACGATCCTTTCAAAAAATCTACTCATTCTCTTACATATACTAAGATAGTAATTAAAAAAATAGAAAGTAGTTTTCAGCCATGTGGTGGTTTGCAAAGAAATAACTAAACAAAATATAAAGTTTTCATAATTATCATGTGATAAAAATATTACAAATATAAATGTACATCCATTTACAGCCAAACTAGGAAAGTTCCTCAAATAAGTCGTAACTAGCTTCTATATAGGAGTTAAAGACCCTCAATGAAGATGTTTTGATTCTACAAGTTCTGCAAATAAGTCGTAACTAGCTTCTATATAGGAGTTAAAGACCCTCAATGAAAATCTTTTCGGTTCTACTCCCCTTTCCCTAGTTTGGCTGTATAGGATACAATGTAACCCCCGTTGTAGACTACTTAATCGTAAAAATATAAAAATACCACGATATAAGGAAAGAAACGTTATAATTTTACATTTAAAAAGAAGCGGAAGATAAAAAGGGACATTAATTTAACAACTCATAAATCGAAGAAAAACTGACAACGCCATGGCAAAAAAAAAAAAAAAAAACCGAAATGCGACGAATAGACGAACAAGTTCACAAACACTATATTGAAAACTAAAGATTGAGCAACACTAACCCCACAAAAACGGTGATGAACTCAGGTGCTCCAGACGGGTAACCAGTTCCTGCTCCACATAACACATTTCAATAGCAGAATGAAATACACACATCGTCATTGCAGCTCTTCTTGCCAAAAAAGAAAAACACTATTAAAAAACAATCATAGAAATAATAAAACATGCAAATCCCTTCACGTTTTAATCATGATCCCATTCCTGGGCTTCAAACAAATAAATAAATGAATCCATTTCCTGTCGCTGTACGCTCTTTTATCCTTCCACATCTAATTACAGAATTTGTACGATTAAAAATCAGAAACAAAATCGCCGTTTTATTGAGTTGTATGATATATATTAAGCCGAATGTTATATTACCGTCAGAAACATTTTGTTTCAGATAAAACCGAATGGATAGTTTTGATTTTGATTTAAAATAGCATTTTTTTTGCATATGTAGGATCCCCTACTATAGAAATCTTTGAACATATCCGTGTAAAACACATTCAAACTTTTCAAATCTACTTAAACTTTGAAATTCTCTTAAAATTAAATATCTAAACAAAGTCAATCTTGTTGAAACAGTTATCCACTAAAGACTTATAACTGTAGATTAACAAAATGAAGCCGATTTATCTATTGCTTCCTTAGCGTCCAGTGGCAAATATGTCAATCATACTTCTAGTACTCAGGACGATTTTGCAAAAGGGCTGACCGGGAGCAAACGTTAAACAATTTGGAATGACACTTGAATAAGTTGGTACGTTGAGAAGAGACAAAAGTATGCCTTAAACGAATAAAGTTGAACCAGGATTCAAATTGTAAGGTTTTAATCCCCTTTTTTCAGCGGTAGACGAATGCCATACAAAACGAAAAAGAATTAAAAGGCAATAAAAGCCAGCTTTAAGTTAATGCGATATCTACTTTTTGTTAATAAATTCTTATTGCATCCATAAATTTCGGGTTTCGGACAGATTTGAATTTCCACTAATACCGTCTGATTATTAGCCGGGTATCTTTAACTAAAGTCACTTTAATTCGAAATTGGAAATTGTGGTATTTTGCATGCCTATTTTTCTCGATCCTAATTTGGATCCCGTGATTCTAAGGGCCTAGTTAGTCATGAGCAAAATGAGTAAATAGAATCTCAACTTAAGGTTACACGATACCGAATGACGTTACGCCACGAGTTATCGTTCCTGCTGTCGTCGACATTAATGAAATTGACGGCAAACGTAAAACATGATGTTTTATAATAACTTAGAACGATATAAATATGCAATTTGCCTCAGTCTGGTATAAAATAGTCGAAAGATAAATGTTTCTTTATTTCAAATTTGCATATATATATGATTATATATTAAAAACCTTCGTTTTAGCGTCACTTTCTATACATATCATATTCAATCACAAAACAAAAAATTCCATAGATGTGATTCAAATGAAAGAACAAAATGAGAAAATAAATCACACTTATGTTCATAGATATCAGTCAAGGCAGCAGGTTCCATCGTGTTTCTGGCGGTGGTCGACACAATTCATGTAGGCCCTACGCTGTACTTGAATCGCGAAATTATCAAATAATAAAATTCCTTTTATTTTTGGTAAACATTTTTAACTGTAACTTTGCCTAGATGCAGAGTGAGTAGACATTTGATGTAATACATTTTTACATTGATTGCTTCGTTGTCTTCCAACAATTCGTCTGCTCATTCTTTACATTTAAAAATATACTTTTAAACGTTCTGTTTCTATTGATAAGTAAGCATTTGTACGATTTATCTTTATATATTCATAAACAGACTGATTTTTTTTAATTCTTTGTTCCTTTTTGCAATGAATTCTTATTTATGATTCACACCGTTTCCCGATGAAATTTTGTTTTGAAAGTAGAAATCCAATTTATAGAAAGGCAGGATGATGTGTGAAAATGCGGGAATTGCACCACTATTAATTCAATTTCGTTAAGAAACCACTTCGTTTTAAAATAGTCGCCAAAAAAACGCCGTTAGAAAAATAGAAAAAGAAATTCATTTGGAAAAGAATACGGATAGAATTAGCGAAAAGCCCTGTACAAGCAGACGTTGAAACTCAGACAGAAACTAGCTAGATTGTTGGCATGGAATAAAAAAAAAAAAAAGAATAGTGGAACTTTCAAGATTATTTGGCCTAACAACTTTCCCTGTGCTCCAAGTGTAAACAATCTCTGAAATCTATTGGGCTGTACAGAAAAAATCCGATATAGTTTCGGAAGCATTTCAAGAAATAAAGTGCTAGCTTTGTATTCGTATAAAAGAGGGCGAAAGATACCAAAGGGACATTCAAACTCATAAGTCGAAAATAATCTGACAACGCCATGGCTAAAAAGAAAACAAAACCCAACAGACAAACAATAGTACACAAAACTCATCATAGAAACTAAAGACTGAGCAACAAGAACCCTACCACTAACTGGGGTCATCTCAGGTGCTCCGGAAGGGTAAGCAGATCCTGCTCCACATGTGGCACCCATCGTGCAGTCTACACAGGACGGCAACATCGGATTAAGGAGAAAGTTAACAAAGGATTAGAAATAAATGCGCAATTGGTTAGGACGAAATAAAATTAAATAGTTCAGATCCCGTTACATATTTTTTTTCATTTCCATTCTGAAATTTACAATCAAACGATTTATTAAAAATCCGTCGTCCCACAAAAATGATTGATCGGTGCTTTGATGAAAGTAAATCTAGAAAAGCGCTCCGAACGCAAACAAATTATAAAGATATATTTTCAATAACCCATATTATTCAAACGGTAGAAACAAACTGAAAACAACGAAATCTTAAAACATTAAGATTTTATATTCATGTTAATTTACGCCTGGGTATTCGGGGATTGGTGTGTTTTTGTGTTTTGTGTTGGACATAATGTACAAGTACAGATGACAAAAAACGCACCATTTAACAAAGTGGGAGACAATACGACTGAAAGACGATTAACAAAGTTGCCTTTTGGGAGGGGCATATTGCTCACATAGGCGTCGGAAAAACCAGAGGGTATTCGCAGTCTTATAAGAAGTTTTCATAACAAGTATACAAGTATGTATGTATGTAAAACAAAGTGTTGGTATTTCTTTGTGTGAATAAATGGAGATGTGGAATATACATTTTAGATAGCAACTGGCCAATTAACGACAACAAAACAAAAGACATCTAAATAATCGTGACTAATGCAGGAAGGCACGCAGACTCAGGCTTACTCCTCCTACATGTACAATTTCAAACTTTTATATTGCGCAGAGAGTTTTATTTATATGGAGGGTGCATATATATATTATCAGGTTTTTGGGTATAATTTTCACGAATGACATAATATTGAACTTTGTCTTTTAAGTGAAATTTTGCATACAGTTTGCAAGGTTTGTTCGACGTACTACACACACAACTCACCCGTTTACACCATACAGAGTATACTATATTAATGCCTGTACCAATTCAGGAATATGACAGTTGTTTTCCATTTGTTTAATATGTTTGAGCTTTTGATTTTGCCATTTGATAAGGGCCTTTCCGTTTTGACTTTTCCCTTGTATTTCGGTATTTTGTTAATTTACTTTTTAGAAGGTGTATTTTATTTTAATCTTTATTTTCTTTATTATTTCCACAACAGAATGTTTAACCTTTTTGACCGGTGCATCGAATGTGTCTTTTAGACACAACTGTTTCAAATTGTATTGTACCGTCCTGAACAAGCATGACATATTTGGCAATGAACGTTAAGCAACCATCAATCAATCAATTGAAATAATACTTAAACATCACTGTTTACTCAATCAAATTTATGATGCAATTTTTCATGTGATTTTCACTTGAATTTATGATATTTTCATAATTTCAAATAATATTATTCGAATAACTGTACTTTGAAAATTCACGTGAATTTCACGTGTACAAAATTTATGTCATTTATACATGAAATTATCATGATTATCATAAGATTCACGTGAAAATTAGTTCACGTGAGTTTCACGTATTAGCTCGTTTGAGGTGAAATTCACCTGAATCTTTATTCACTAGAGTGAAATATCCCAGTGTAGGACGAAATAAAATTAAATCAGCAGAATTTGATATTGAATTACTAGGAAATAACGAAACCCGACAGCGGAAATTAAAATAAAATCAACACCATTCAGATTATGACACATATTTTTTCAATACCTCTGAGTAAGAATAACGTTATTTTGTATTCAATAACGTTACATGTTTTCGGTCAATTTCTAAGCGTATCGATCAACTTTGAAGCAATTTATCTAAAAAAAAAAGGATGGTGTCATATGTGTTTCTATACATTCATGCATTCAGTATGCAATCCTGGATATTATGTTAGTTTTAGTCTATCAATCTCCGTCTGTAAGAAAATAGCCATCAATTGAAAAATCTAAAAGATAAGTCGAAAAAGGCACTTCCCTATATATCTATATAAATTTGTCGCCAAAATTGACCATTTTATCATGAAAATTACATGAAAACAAAATGGTGACCCCTATTTGTTATTTCATATTCCGATGTAACTCGAATCAAAGTACAAGTGTGCCAAAAGTTTCGACATCGGGAGATATGCCATTCGGTATCGTGTTACCTTAAAGACCTACACCGGGTTAATAAGTTCGAGGTACAAAAGTTAATTTAAGACTTCCTTTATGAAATGAAATCGTCTCAGGTATTTTAGATAGTTATTTAGCGTTGAATAATAATGAAAAATCCACGAAAATGTTTGAAATGTTTGAAAAAAAAAGAAAAAAAGAGTATCTTGGCAACTATTTGCACTCAACAGCTCGAATAAAAGAGTTTGAAGAAATTTGCAGTGTTTAAAGGATCACCCTAGGTAAATGTATTGCACCAAATATTATATAGCCGTCCAACACAGTATTTATCTTTCAATTATAGATTCCCATTTAATTAGTTTTTTTCTAATAGATATATCGTGTTTATATTTGTATTTAAAACATTGGTCGCCCACCATACATTGCACAGTTGTAGCGGTTATTGCTTGGAATAACTGGATACTATCCGTATTTTTGGAGTTAAGATTTATTAATACACGATTACGTGATGTGGGACACTAGTCCTTAAAATATATAGTTATTTTTGAAATAAATTGGAAGTTCAATGCGTACTTAACGTGGTTTATCCTAATGTGTACCTCTTTCATCTTGTTCCTTAGTAACTGCTACACTGCTTATTGCTATTCTGAGATATTCACCTCATAAACTTAAAGGAGACGAGAAATTTCATTTTGGGCCGGGAATTCATATTGTAACTTGAAGATAAGTATTTGTTATTCCTTATTCTATCCACATAACGTCTTTCTTTTATGCTCCGTTCAGTACCAAAGGAGAAGAGCAACAATTGTGTTAAATGTATCCAACAATTACATTTCTAATACCAAACTTGATATGCGTTCTGTGTGCATAAATGGTAAAATAAATATGCTACGATCAGAATCTCGGAAAATACTAGTTATACCGTTACTAAGACACGGATTTAAAAGCTGTAAACCTTTACATTGCAAGATATGGGATCTTTAGGGTAAATGTGTAGATGTGTTTACAATGACGTCACTCAACATCGTTGGCTCATGTGGTTTCATTAGTCAACTGATCCTGAAATTAACGGTGCCTTACAATATTTTGATAGAATTCGAGTTAACATTAAAATTGATAGTCATCGTATAGCCTGTTTTTATCATGGTTATAATGAACTAAATAATTATTTGCTAGCATAAAATTAAAATACATGACAACAACACATTGCACTTGCTACACAAATGAAAATTACACTTATTCAATTGTATGCGTCCGAAGCGCTTTTCTGGATTTACCTTCATCAGGAACGCTCAAAGCAACAAAAATAAAATTAAATTGAAAGCTGGATGGATAAATACCGAATCACTCTAATGAAGAGCAATACGACCAAAGGGGTTTAAAGTAATAGCCAAATCCGTCTTAGGTCAACTTTGCCTAAGGTACTGTGGATTCATTTATTTTCGTGGGTACCAATTTTCGTGGATTGAGAAAACTTGCATTTTCGTGGATACTAAATTTCGTGGTTTGGCAAAGTCTTCAGACATTTCTTTAGAAAATTTGTAATTCGTTGAACATTTAAATTCGTGGTTCCCTGTTCCTACGAAATCCACGAAAATTGGTATCCAACGAATATTTATGAATCCACAGTAGTTGGAACCTTAGTTTCTTTATAATTTCTACATTTATCTTCAGACGATACATTTCGATTTTTGAATATTATACTCAATAGAGCGAATTTATATAACTATTTTAGGAAAATTTTGTCATGTTGAATGAAATTATATTTTTAAGCAAAACGAATGGGTACAAATTTAACAGGCTGCGTTTTATATAATACAGGCACTCTGGAGATCGCCTCTGAAACAAGAGAAGACGCCATTTTACGACTTTTCCGGCTTCTAATTGCACAAATGAATTTCGTATCTTGTTCCTGTTAGGGAACACTGTTTCGAAAAGACCTTATAGGTGTTAAAAGTGTTAAATCAGAGAAATTAGTAAGACTTTCACGATGGTGGGTATTCTTGCGAATCTGCAAACGATGTTCAATCTAAAATCCTTGAAACAACAACTTTCATTTTAAGCATCGAGATATTGCATTACTAGTATTACATTCTTTTTCACAAGATGTAAATAAATAAATGATAATAATGATAAATTGATAATTTATAACACAAACTCTTCTTTGAAATGATCTACATGTATTAGCAATGGGAGTACATATTTATGAAGTGAGAAAAAGAAGTCAAATATAATGTTAAGTTTTGTTTGTCCTTCAGTAATTTTATACAACAACGCGGATAAATTGTATGATAACAAAAATATTTCAATAATCCCTTTCTTTTTGAAACATTTTAAAAGCCCTTTTAAAATTAATAAACTTTATTTTGTGATTTCGTAAGATTATTGTTTATTTTTTATTTCATTGTGTATTAATGCAAGTAAATGTAAACTTCAATCATACCAATTTTCCTTATTTTTATATTCATCCGTACCTTTACAGTTTTTATTCAACTACAAAACTGTGCTATTTAGTTGAAGAGCTTTTCGTCATCAACATGACCAAGGTGTTAATAATGTACTAGTAACAGGGTTTCAGGCGACCCTGCTATAACAAATGTTCTGGGAGTAGCTCACAGTATAAGTAAATAAAACATCAATTCGGATACCAAACATTTTATATTTATTCAATTTCAAATAAAACCACAATTATTATTAAACACTGTTTAACTCATACATGTAAATACTAGTACACCGCAAAGTCCAGTATAAATGTTTTGTTCAGTACGGGTTTCCGTATACATATAAATTCAACGTCCGTGCCTTAGTCTGTCGGGTTCCCAACTAAAGGTCACCCTGAATCTTAATTGAACTATCTACAACATGTAATATTACATTATTGGCTATAAAACAACAAAATACAAAAGCACCCTAAGTGTTAAGATAATAAACTTATCGTTAAGTAATTAGACAATGGACAATGACAAACTGATTATAAAATACAACATGTCAAAACGGTGTAATTAGCACATACATGTAGTTAAAGTCTTTTAAGATTAAAATGACTGATATGAAAGAAAACAGAAGAATTGTCTGAAAGATAAATTAAATGAAATAAATTATTCTCAAAGTTTCTATATGTTCACACTAGAAATAAATGGAAAATATCACTGTCACAATAAGAAGAGGACATTGATTTTAATTCAGATATCAGTAGTTTTACTTGATATGCATTCATAAGCTACTTTTAAATCGTCTTTCATATTTAACTGGACACGATGAGTATTTTTAAAAGTCGAACATTAGTTGTATACAAACTAGCACAAGATTTAATATATGTTATTCGATTATCATATATGTAGTTTAATTGCTTTAATCATAAAATTGCAGATGTAGCTGCACAATTGTAAACAGGAATTCAACAGTTATGTGGTTCAAACTATTGATGCTGGTAAGTCAACGAAGTTTTATCGTTATTATCTAAAACATTCATTCGTTGTTTTTTCGAATATATATTTGCGTTTGTATAATTGTTTTTAGATGATTGATAACCAGTGTTTAAGTAACTGTCTTTGTCAATGAAACAAAAACCCAAAGGCCAAAATCTGAAACACAAAGAAATATTCAACAAAAGAGGGCCCCTCTCAAAACAAAAAGAACCAAATACAAAAGTTGCAGATAACATACATTTTGCAGCTTTTCATCAAATGTAAGTTATTGACATAGATTTCACAATAATGCAAACAAATTTAAATTATTTGATCTTGCACATTTTTATGAATACTCGAATCGATAGATTTAGGCAACAGTAGTTTTCCTATCTTCAAATCTCA
The DNA here is from genome assembly GCA_017311375.1 of Mytilus coruscus. Taxonomy (NCBI): domain Eukaryota; kingdom Metazoa; phylum Mollusca; class Bivalvia; order Mytilida; family Mytilidae; genus Mytilus; species Mytilus coruscus. Next base: position 25,888 of record JAASAO010000145.1, on the reverse strand, counting down.
TAGATAACAATAAAAAAACATAGGGAATCATAGGAACTCCAAATGAACGATTGAAACAAATATGCAAACTGTATTTAATTGTTGCAGTTTTAGTTTATTAACGATGACTGTTTCAATTATCTATTTGTATATTTCTTTTTGGTTTTTTTTCATTTTGTTTTTGTTTTTGTTGTTTTTACATACCACCATTTTTTAAAGAATGGTGATAGACATATTAATGTTAGAGAAAACGGTTTTTTGTTTTAGGTACATTTATGTGCAGCATTTCCACTAAAATGCCCTGAACCTGCGCAATGGGCAGTCCGTGCAAATGGTCACTGTGCGGATCCATCAAAATACTTTTGTCTTAAGAATGACCTTATAAATGGATATTCTGAAAATTGTACAAGATCGGAATTTCAACAACCAGGTAAATATGTTTAGCCAACATCAATAATTAAATATTTCTTTCATTTAAAGGCTATATAATTGCATTCTACGTCAAAAAGGTTTCATTTGAATGCCCAAAAAAAATTAGTTGTATGCCATTTATTTTTGTTTTCATATCAATCGAGCACGTTATGAAGTTTTATTGAACAACTTCTAATTTCACTTGACGTAAAAAGTAAAACAACAAAAGTACTGAACTCCAAGGAAAATTCAAAACGGAAAGTCCCTTAACAATTGGCAACACCAAAAGCTCAAACACATCAAACGAAAGGAAAACAACTGTCATATTCCTGACTTAGTACAGGCCTTTCCTTATGTAGAAAATGGTGGATTAAACCTAGTTTTAAAGCTAGCTTAACCTCTCACTTGTATGACAGTCGCATAAAATTCCATTATACTGAAACAATGTGTGAACAAAACGAACAGACACAATAGGTAAACATGTCAAAAATAGGTGCACAGCAGTCAACATGGTGTTATAATCTCAATCACTACAAAACAAACAAATATGCCAACAAAGGAAAACAAAGTACCTAGAATCTATACATCAAGACCATCATGTATTATTTGTGAAGTTGATACGGAATATTCATCAACAAGGTCTTGGTATCTTGCTATGAACTTTTTTAGATTATATAATAAATTATAATACAAACTCATCGATAAAAAGCTCGTATGTTAATAAGTCAAAAGATAATCTTAGGTGCAGTCGGTGTTGTCATTGTCATTGTCATTCATTCATTCCACGGTTAGAATCCTCTAACCAAAATAAACGTTGTTCCCTTTACTACGATGTCTTCAAAACATACATGATAAATCGGTCAAAGGATCTACACCTTATCGTGTGATCAAATATGGCAGCAAAAAGAATATTCATTAGATCCTTAAAGAAAGGGAAAATACACAACTAATTTACCTAATTCATTTTAGGTAGAAAAGCAGTTCTTCGAGGAGGAATAGACGCAGATATTTGTTCTGCCGAAAGATACCAGCCATTTCCAATTAAATTTTACACCAATGTTAGTACTAATTGTTTATTTTTAAAATCATTCTGCAATGAGGAGGGTCAAGTTGTATATGACCATGGAAATCGTAACACTGATACAACCTGCAGATGTGACTACAGACGAGGTTATAATTTCCTGGTGAAACCAAACAACCCATGCTTTTGTAAACCATCACAAGAAGATTGTTCCTGCTTTTTGAAGACCTGCTCGAATGGTAGTGATATACTTTCACCTGGTAAGAATAATTTGATTTCAACGTTGTGTGTAAAGCTAACATTTATGTTTTAGCATACATTTCATTCTTATTTCATAGGCATTACTAATTTTAAGAGTTAATCCAGCTTTATAAAAAAGAAGATGAAGTATGATTGACAATGAGACAACTCTCCACAAGAAACCAAACGACACAGAAACCAACAACTATAGGTCACCGTACGGCCTTCAACAATGAACAAAGCCCATACCGCATATATATAACCCATATATATATGTCAGATTGATATTTTTTTGCTTTCAAGTACATTTCTCGTAAACTTCCATAACAGTGACATTACATATTTTGTGTAATGCAATGTTTTTGCTTGAATACATTTGTAATACTTTGTTTAATTGTCATCTGCTTATTAAAAAAAAGATTGTATCATAAATATACCAAATTTAAATCAGTAAAACCAAGCAGCGATACGAGAAAAAAAATGTCTGTTGCACTTGTCATATTTATGCTGTAGAAATCTGAATTAACAGATGTTCAAAATAGAAACTAAAAACTGTTTTTACTATCTTGTTTGTCTAAACTAGGTCAGATGGGGGTAAACAGTAAGAAAAAAAAAAAACGACAAAAAATATAATATTAAAATACCAAAGGTCAGATAAATCGATTAGTCCATTTGGCTAAATAAATTTTTAATTATTGATTTTTATTATGTGTTGTGTTTTGTCATAATTTCTAATAAACCTTTCCACACTATTCACTGGTATGCCCCGCCCCTTATTAACAGATGGCAATCCATCATCCTAGGTCAAGCTAATCAACAAACTGGCGCTTATTATGAAAGCTTGACCAATAACAAAGTAAGATTTTGTTATAGCAATATAAATAAAGAGCAACATTGTGTTCATATATTCACTTTTGTTGCATATTATGATGACCATAATTACTTCTGAAGGATTGAAATGAGAGATAAAGTTATGACATCTTGGAGAAAAGATTTGAAGCTACTGGATTACCCCATAGAAATGTGATTAACAACAAAATATAGAATAATACACTGCTACATAAATGATAAATTATAGGTTTAATTGAGCATGTTTAATAAAACATGTTTAATGAATGCTGATAAGTGTGTTTACTATGTAGACAAACACATCATTGGTCAATTGATAAAACTCGCATCATAGCTCCAGTGCCTATTATATTATTTATCAAATAACTTTTGGCAGGATTTCTGTTTTTTAATCAGAAAAAAAACTTAAGGATGATTAAAATATAAAGAAAAAAATAATTAATTGATTCTTTGCATGCAGGGATATTTGCCCATTGTATCTGTCCTTTTTGCTTATTTACATACAATTCTTGTCCTCTGCAAACATCTTTGCACATAATACTGACCCGTTTTGTCTAAATTAAAATGTATCCAATAGTTCTTACTTCTTTTCCTATTAAAATAGCAAATTTTCCTACAGAAGACCAGAGTCATATACACATGATATACTAGTATAAATATGACAAATTATCTTACTTTTTAAGAAGCATCTATTGAAAATACTTTTAAATTAATCATTTGAGTTTTCCCTCGGTCTTTTAAAGTGATGCTAGAGATGAGGGCAGTATAAACATAAATAAATTCTGAATCCAGGTTTCATTTCTATATATCTTGAACTAAAAAAAAAAATACAAATTTGAAATTCACTATATCATTTCATTTCATGCAGACGTTCAGATCATTAATATTAATTTAATTTCCATATCATTGTAATGAGGTTTTTTAACCCTCCAGATTGATATTAAGGTGGGAACACATACACTTCCTCTAAAATGATTTGATTTTTAAATAGTTCATGTAGTGCGGTGACAGAAGTATAACAAGTCATCTAAATACCGAGTTTAATCTCCCCAAATAACACGCGACTAAAAATGGTCTTGACTTAAAGACATATATGTCTACTTTTTTTCCACCCTGTCGTCAGAATTTCATATGGTCATATGTTTCGAAAAATCGGTTTAATGACTAGAGTATATTAGAAAGTTTGCAAACCCTCATTTTCAAAATGAAAATTTTAATGTATTTGCTTACATTTGATTAATATTTTTTCTAGCTATTATCATATGTCAAAATGATTTAGTCAGTATTTTATTTTCATCTAATCTTTAAAATTATTAAAGTTCTGACTGTTTAAAAGTGAAGTAATTTTTATTGCAAATTCAGGCACAAACTTTAGTTTCGTCTTCATAGTAGCAGTCATTACTACCTAATATTGTTTTATAGTACTTCATAAAACTTGTTACTGGAAAAAAAATTCAGAACGTAAATATTAAAAACCTTAAGATAAAACGAAAAAGAATAAAGTAAAAAAAACGGCAATTTCATCAAGGAAATGTCAGGCCAGAATTTTCAGATATTTCATACCCACCCATCATTGACTCGAAGTCAAGTGATATGTCAACAGTATTTACTACCATGAAGAAATGCCTGGACATTACCAAGTTTATTGGACAAGATCATGCTATTCAGACATTTGACTAACAGCTGTATGCAATTGCTCAGCAAGTAAAGTGGGTTTTGGCAACAACCTTGACTGCCATGTTTTAAGAATGGGCGGAATTCACACTTCATCGTGCTCTATTGCTGCAAATGGTAAATAATGGGGTGATGGAGATCTTCGTGACTGTTAGCGGATTCATTTGTTAAGCTGCTGCAACTGTTGATAAGATGTTAGGTGCAAAACAGTTTAACCGTGCAGTAAGAGGCCTAACATTAGTTTATGAGGCACTTTGCTCCCTGTGGTTAGCTGTATTATTTCTTTGGCATAATGATAAGATTGAACAACTTCCAAAAAATATATGGCCCATTATTCATCGTTCAATTCATCGTTTCAAACCTGGAAAACTGCCGATGCCAAACATTTTATTGAGGTGAAGGTTTTCTTTAAACACACATTTTGCCATTGACTGAAGAGTTCGGAGATGGGGTTGTGAAAAGTCTTCCACATTAAGTTGTGAGACATGTTTTTGCAAGCCATTGAAATAGTACTTCTTCAGAACGTTAGATCAGAAAGTGATGGCAATTAGTCTCTTCATTTGAGCTCCACTGCTGCAATGTTGCCCTATATATGTTACAAACAGGACCAACTACTCAAGATGACGTAACTGGTGAAAAGGTTTTGTCATTTCCGAACTACATCTTTTGAGGAAGCTGATACATGCATAATTTTGCATGCCATGTATGCCGATAGACAGTTTGGAAGTGTTAGCTGTAAAAGAAGGATCATAGTGAAATCCCATGGCACGGATGTTTTTGTTCTTTATGTCCACTATTTTGCTTTCATAAAAAACAACAGAAGAACTTTGGTTTGAAACAGGAACTGTAACCAGCATCAGGATGCAAGACGTTTTATACCTTTACATGATCTATGCAATTCTTGGAATTCCATTGTCAGTCAATGCTTGTCTGCCGTGCATGCAATATCAGGATTTGACTCCACATCAGCAATGTTTGGTATAGGTAAAAGGTTTTCAAAGTCCTGAAACATATGCGTAGTGATGTGTCCGATTTAGTAAACCTGGCTAACTGTGATGTTGATGAATTTCTTTCAGTTGCAAGTAAGCTCGTGGCTTTGCTTTATGATCAAAAGAGTAAATTCAAAAGCGTACACAGTGACCTCAATAAATTACGTGTAAAGAGCGACTTCTAAAGATGCGCCTCTGGCCAAGCTTTCCCCTTCTGCAACAACATTTAGGCAACGTTTTCTTCGAGCATCTTTGTAGACAAGTATATGGATGACATCGCACCTTCCTAAACCACCTCTTGATCCCCGTTAAAGTTTTGATGGATTGATAAGAATGGTTTGAAGCCGGTATTTTCGAGGATCAAATATCTTCGGAATTCTTGTAAGACCTTGTCTGTACTTGTAAAGGAAAATATGTGTGCTCAAATGAATGTGTTTGATTTGAAAAGAACCGTTCATGTACAGAACTGTGTCCATGCCAGGCAAGTGAAATGTGTGGAAATATTAATACACTTATTGTAAAGAGGGACAAAAGATACCAGAGGGACATTCAAACTCATAGATCGAAAACAAACTGACAACGCCATGGCCAAAAATAAAAAGACAAACAGACAAATAATAGTACAGATGACACAACATAGAAAACTAAAGTCTAAGCAACACGAACCCCACAGGTGCTCCGGAAGGGTAAGTAGATCCTGCTCCACATGTGGCACCCGTCGTGTTGCTTATGTTATTACAAATCCGGTAAATAGTCTAATTCGGTAGGTCACATTCGTGAAAAGGGAAGGGTATTGTAGTTACGACATAAGGAACATATCCGATATCATCTGTGAAACGGTTATTCCATAACGGTCAACCAACTCGTGATGGCGTCCGTAAACTTTACGAAGGGATGATTTCAACTTCACCATTTGGAACTCTTGGTTTAATAGCTTCCTTGTGAACAGCAATCCTCTATCAAGGAAATCATGATAGGAAATACAAGCCCGGGAATATCGTATCAATTGGGAGATATATACTCCGTATGCAGGCGCTGCTGGAATGTTGCTACATAGAAATGGAAAGTTCACAATTGGGAAGCTGAAATCATCTCTTTGTTTTCAACCGACCCTCATTGTCAATTTCTAGACGTAAGTCAAGATATGAGGCAGACTTAACTGTATCTGTAGTATCCTTTATCTCACGTTCGATGGGATAGATTCGTTCAACATAGGCACCAAATTTTGTGTTATTTAGTGAGAGAACATCATCTATATAGCGGACTTCTTATCTTTCTTCCTAAGAAGTTCCTGTATGAAGTCAGCCTCATAATAATAAAGAAACAAGTCGGCAAGAAGAGGGGCACAATTGGTTCCCATTGGAATTCCGACAGTCTGTTGAAAACACGTCCTCTAAACGTAACAAATATGTTGTCAATCAAGAAATCAAGCATCTTGATAATGTCAGTTTCAGTGAATTTTTGCTTGAATCAGAGTGATTCAGATTGTAAAGGTTAACTGAAGATGCTGGAGATCTGGCTTGAGTACCTTTTGAAGTCTGTGGTACAATGCAAGGAAAAGAAAGGGGCTATAAGCGTAAAACCGATCATGTTATAGACATTAACCAAAGTAAAATACACAACGGAAACGTTAAACAATTTGGAATGACACTTGAATAAGTTGGTACGTTGAGAAGAGACAAAAGTATGCCTTAAACGAATAAAGTTGAACCAGGATTCAAATTGTAAGGTTTTAATCCCCTTTTTCAGCGGTAGACGAATGCCATACAAAACGAAAAAGAATTAAAAGGCAATAAAAGCCAGCTTTAAGTTAATGCGATATCTACTTTTTGTTAATAAATTCTTATTGCATCCATAAATTTCGGGTTTCGGACAGATTTGAATTTCCACTAATACCGTCTGATTATTAGCCGGGTATCTTTAACTAAAGTCACTTTAATTCGAAATTGAAATTGTGGTATTTTGCATGCCTATTTTTCTCGATCCTAATTTGGATCCCGTGATTCTAAGGGCCTAGTTAGTCATGAGCAAAATGAGTAAATAGAATCTCAACTTAAGGTTACACGATACCGAATGACGTTACGCCACGAGTTATCGTTCCTGCTGTCGTCGACATTAATGAAATTGACGGCAAACGTAAAACATGATGTTTTATAATAACTTAGAACGATATAAATATGCAATTTGCCTCAGTCTGGTATAAAATAGTCGAAAGATAAATGTTTCTTTATTTCAAATTTGCATATATATATGATTATATATTAAAAACCTTCGTTTTAGCGTCACTTTCTATACATATCATATTCAATCACAAAACAAAAAATTCCATAGATGTGATTCAAATGAAAGAACAAAATGAGAAAATAAATCACACTTATGTTCATAGATATCAGTCAAGGCAGCAGGTTCCATCGTGTTTCTGGCGGTGGTCGACACAATTCATGTAGGCCCTACGCTGTACTTGAATCGCGAAATTATCAAATAATAAAATTCCTTTTATTTTTGGTAAACATTTTTAACTGTAACTTTGCCTAGATGCAGAGTGAGTAGACATTTGATGTAATACATTTTTACATTGATTGCTTCGTTGTCTTCCAACAATTGTCTGCTCATTCTTTACATTTAAAAATATACTTTTAAACGTTCTGTTTCTATTGATAAGTAAGCATTTGTACGATTTATCTTTATATATTCATAAACAGACTGATTTTTTTTTAATTCTTTGTTCCTTTTTGCAATGAATTCTTATTTATGATTCACACCGTTTCCCGATGAAATTTTGTTTTGAAAGTAGAAATCCAATTTATAGAAAGGCAGGATGATGTGTGAAAATGCGGGAATTGCACCACTATTAATTCAATTTCGTTAAGAAACCACTTCGTTTTAAAATAGTCGCCAAAAAAACGCCGTTAGAAAAATAGAAAAAATTCATTTGGAAAAGAATACGGATAGAATTAGCGAAAAGCCCTGTACAAGCAGACGTTGAAACTCAGACAGAAACTAGCTAGATTGTTGGCATGGAATAAAAAAAAAAAAAAGAATAGTGGAACTTTCAAGATTATTTGGCCTAACAACTTTCCTGTGCTCCAAGTGTAAACAATCTCTGAAATCTATTGGGCTGTACAGAAAAATCCGATATAGTTTCGGAAGCATTTCAAGAAATAAAGTGCTAGCTTTGTATTCGTATAAAAGAGGGCGAAAGATACCAAAGGGACATTCAAACTCATAAGTCGAAAATAATCTGACAACGCCATGGCTAAAAAGAAAACAAAACCCAACAGACAAACAATAGTACACAAAACTCATCATAGAAACTAAAGACTGAGCAACAAGAACCTACCACTAACTGGGGTCATCTCAGGTGCTCCGGAAGGGTAAGCAGATCCTGCTCCACATGTGGCACCCATCGTGCAGTCTACACAGGACGGCAACATCGGATTAAGGAGAAAGTTAACAAAGGATTAGAAATAAATGCGCAATTGGTTAGGACGAAATAAAATTAAATAGTTCAGATCCCGTTACATATTTTTTTTCATTTCCATTCTGAAATTTACAATCAAACGATTTATTAAAAATCCGTCGTCCCACAAAAAATGATTGATCGGTGCTTTGATGAAAGTAAATCTAGAAAAGCGCTCCGAACGCAAACAAATTATAAAGATATATTTTCAATAACCCATATTATTCAAACGGTAGAAACAAACTGAAAAAACAACGAAATCTTAAAAACATTAAGATTTTATATTCATGTTAATTTACGCCTGGGTATTCGGGGATTGGTGTGTTTTTGTGTTTTGTGTTGGACATAATGTACAAGTACAGATGACAAAAAACGCACCATTTAACAAAGTGGGAGACAATACGACTGAAAGACGATTAACAAAGTTGCCTTTTTGGGAGGGGCATATTGCTCACATAGGCGTCGGAAAAACCAGAGGGTATTCGCAGTCTTATAAGAAGTTTTCATAACAAGTATACAAGTATGTATGTATGTAAAACAAAGTGTTGGTATTTCTTTGTGTGAATAAATGGAGATGTGGAATATACATTTTAGATAGCAACTGGCCAATTAACGACAACAAAACAAAAGACATCTAAATAATCGTGACTAATGCAGGAAGGCACGCAGACTCAGGCTTACTCCTCCTACATGTACAATTTCAAACTTTTATATTGCGCAGAGAGTTTTATTTATATGGAGGGTGCATATATATATTATCAGGTTTTTGGGTATAATTTTTCACGAATGACATAATATTGAACTTTGTCTTTTAAGTGAAATTTTGCATACAGTTTGCAAGGTTTGTTCGACGTACTACACACACAACTCACCCGTTTACACCATACAGAGTATACTATATTAATGCCTGTACCAATTCAGGAATATGACAGTTGTTTTCCATTTGTTTAATATGTTTGAGCTTTTGATTTTGCCATTTGATAAGGGCCTTTCCGTTTTGACTTTTCCCTTGTATTTCGGTATTTTGTTAATTTACTTTTTAGAAGGTGTATTTTATTTTAATCTTTATTTTCTTTATTATTTCCACAACAGAATGTTTAACCTTTTTGACCGGTGCATCGAATGTGTCTTTTAGACACAACTGTTTCAAATTGTATTGTACCGTCCTGAACAAGCATGACATATTTGGCAATGAACGTTAAGCAACCATCAATCAATCAATTGAAATAATACTTAAACATCACTGTTTACTCAATCAAATTTATGATGCAATTTTTCATGTGATTTTCACTTGAATTTATGATATTTTCATAATTTCAAATAATATTATTCGAATAACTGTACTTTGAAAATTCACGTGAATTTCACGTGTACAAAATTTATGTCATTTATACATGAAATTATCATGATTATCATAAGATTCACGTGAAAATTAGTTCACGTGAGTTTCACGTATTAGCTCGTTTGAGGTGAAATTCACCTGAATCTTTATTCACTAGAGTGAAATATCCCAGTGTAGGACGAAATAAAATTAAATCAGCAGAATTTGATATTGAATTACTAGGAAATAACGAAACCCGACAGCGGAAATTAAAATAAAATCAACACCATTCAGATTATGACACATATTTTTTCAATACCTCTGAGTAAGAATAACGTTATTTTGTATTCAATAACGTTACATGTTTTCGGTCAATTTCTAAGCGTATCGATCAACTTTGAAGCAATTTATCTAAAAAAAAAAAGGATGGTGTCATATGTGTTTCTATACATTCATGCATTCAGTATGCAATCCTGGATATTATGTTAGTTTTAGTCTATCAATCTCCGTCTGTAAGAAAATAGCCATCAATTGAAAATCTAAAAGATAAGTCGAAAAAAGGCACTTCCCTATATATCTATATAAATTTGTCGCCAAAATTGACCATTTTATCATGAAAATTACATGAAAACAAAATGGTGACCCCTATTTGTTATTTCATATTCCGATGTAACTCGAATCAAAGTACAAGTGTGCCAAAAGTTTCGACATCGGGAGATATGCCATTCGGTATCGTGTTACCTTAAAGACCTACACCGGGTTAATAAGTTCGAGGTACAAAAAGTTAATTTAAGACTTCCTTTATGAAATGAAATCGTCTCAGGTATTTTAGATAGTTATTTAGCGTTGAATAATAATGAAAAATCCACGAAAATGTTTGAAATGTTTGAAAAAAAAAGAAAAAAAAGAGTATCTTGGCAACTATTTGCACTCAACAGCTCGAATAAAAGAGTTTGAAGAAATTTGCAGTGTTTAAAGGATCACCCTAGGTAAATGTATTGCACCAAATATTATATAGCCGTCCAACACAGTATTTATCTTTCAATTATAGATTCCCATTTAATTAGTTTTTTTCTAATAGATATATCGTGTTTATATTTGTATTTAAAACATTGGTCGCCCACCATACATTGCACAGTTGTAGCGGTTATTGCTTGAATAACTGGATACTATCCGTATTTTTGGAGTTAAGATTTATTAATACACGATTACGTGATGTGGGACACTAGTCCTTAAAATATATAGTTATTTTTGAAATAAATTGGAAGTTCAATGCGTACTTAACGTGGTTTATCCTAATGTGTACCTCTTTCATCTTGTTCCTTAGTAACTGCTACACTGCTTATTGCTATTCTGAGATATTCACCTCATAAACTTAAAGGAGACGAGAAATTTCATTTTGGGCCGGAAATTCATATTGTAATTTGAAGGTAAGTATTTTAATTCCTTATTCTATCTACATAACGTCTTATTTAAAGCTCCGTTCAGTACCACAGGAACAGAGCAGCAATTGTGTTAAATGCATTCAACAATTGCACTTCTGATACCAAACTTGATATGCGTTCTGTGTGCATAAATGGTAAAATAAATATGCTACGATCAGAATCTCGGAAAATACTAGTTATACCGTTACTAAGACACGGATTTAAAAGCTGTTAACCTTTACATTGCAAGATATTGGATCTTTAGAGTGAATGTGTAGCTGTGTCTATAATGACGTCACTCAACATCGTTGGCTCGTGTGTTGCATTAGTTAACTGATCCTGAAATTAACGGTGCATACCTTACAATATTTTGATAGAATTCGAGTTAACATTAAAATTGATAGTCATCGTATAGCCTGTTTTTATCATGGTTATAATGAACTAAATAATTATTTGCTAGCATAAAATTAAAATACATGACAACAACACATTGCACTTGCTACACAAATGAAAATTACACTTATTCAATTGTATGCGTCCGAAGCGCTTTTCTGGATTTACCTTCATCAGGAACGCTCAAAGCAACAAAAATAAAATTAAATTGAAAGCTGGATGGATAAATACCGAATCACTCTAATGAAGAGCAATACGACCAAAGGGGTTTAAAGTAATAGCCAAATCCGTCTTAGGTCAACTTTGCCTAAGGTACTGTGGATTCATTTATTTTCGTGGGTACCAATTTTCGTGGATTGAGAAAAACTTGCATTTTCGTGGATATTAAATTTCGTGGTTTGGCAAAGTCTTCAGACATTTCTTTAGAAAATTTGTAATTCGTTGAACATTTAAATTCGTGGTTCCCTGTTCCTACGAAATCCACGAAAATTGGTATCCAACGAATATTTATGAATCCACAGTAGTTGGAACCTTAGTTTCTTTATAATTTCTACATTTATCTTCAGACGATACATTTCGATTTTTGAATATTATACTCAATAGAGCGAATTTATATAACTATTTTAGGAAAATTTTGTCATGTTGAATGAAATTATATTTTTAAGCAAAACGAATGGGTACAAATTTAACAGGCTGCGTTTTATATAATACAGGCACTCTGGAGATCGCCTCTGAAACAAGAGAAGACGCCATTTTACGACTTTTCCGGCTTCTAATTGCACAAATGAATTTCGTATCTTGTTCCTGTTAGGGAACACTGTTTCGAAAAGACCTTATAGGTGTTAAAAGTGTTAAATCAGAGAAATTAGTAAGACTTTCACGATGGTGGGTATTCTTGCGAATCTGCAAACGATGTTCAATCTAAAATCCTTGAAACAACAACTTTCATTTTAAGCATCGAGATATTGCATTACTAGTATTACATTCTTTTTCACAAGATGTAAATAAATAAATGATAATAATGATAAATTGATAATTTATAACACAAACTCTTCTTTGAAATGATCTACATGTATTAGCAATGGGAGTACATATTTATGAAGTGAGAAAAAGAAGTCAAATATAATGTTAAGTTTTGTTTGTCCTTCAGTAATTTTATACAACAACGCGGATAAATTGTATGATAACAAAAATATTTCAATAATCCCTTTTTTTGAAACATTTTAAAAGCCCTTTTAAAATTAATAAACTTTATTTTGTGATTTCGTAAGATTATTGTTTATTTTTTATTTCATTGTGTATTAATGCAAGTAAATGTAAACTTCAATCATACCAATTTTCCTTATTTTATATTCATCCGTACCTTTACAGTTTTTATTCAACTACAAAACTGTGCTATTTAGTTGGAAGAGCTTTTCGTCATCAACATGACCAAGGTGTTAATAATGTACTAGTAACAGGGTTTCAGGCGACCCTGCTATAACAAATGTTCTGGGAGTAGCTCACAGTATAAGTAAATAAAACATCAATTCGGATACCAAACATTTTATATTTATTCAATTTCAAATAAAACCACAATTATTATTAAACACTGTTTAACTCATACATGTAAATACTAGTACACCGCAAAGTCCAGTATAAATGTTTTGTTCAGTACGGGTTTCCGTATACATATAAATTCAACGTCCGTGTTTTAGTCTGTCGGGTTCCCAACTAAAGGTCACCCTGAATCTTAATTGAACTATCTACAACATGTAATATTACATTATTGGCTATAAAACAACAAAATACAAAAGCACCCTAAGTGTTAAGATAATAAACTTATCGTTAAGTAATTAGACAATGGACAATGACAAACTGATTATAAAATACAACATGTCAAAACGGTGTAATTAGCACATACATGTAGTTAAAGTCTTTTAAGATTAAAATGACTGATATGAAAGAAAACAGAAGAATTGTCTGAAAGATAAATTAAATGAAATAAATTATTCTCAAAGTTTCTATATGTTCACACTAGAAATAAATGGAAAATATCACTGTCACAATAAGAAGAGGACATTGATTTTAATTCAGATATCAGTAGTTTTACTTGATGTGCATTCATAAGTTACTCTTAAATCGTCTTTCATATTTAACGGAACACGATGAGTACTTTTAAAAGTTGAACATTAGTTGTATACAAACTAGTACAGTATTTATTATATGTTTATCGATTATTATATATGTAGTTTAATTGGTTTAATCATAAAATTGCAGATGTAGCTTCACAATTGTAAACAGGAATTCAACAGTTATGTGGTTCAAACTATTGATGCTGGTAAGTCAAAGAAGTTTTATCGTTATTATCTAAAACATTCATTCGTTGTTTTTCGAATATATATTTGCGTTTGTATCATTGTTTTAGATGATTGATATCCAGTGTTTAAGTAACTGTCTTTGTCAATGAAACAAAACCCAAAGGCCAAAATCTGAAACACAAAGAAATATTCAACAAAAGAGGGCCCTCCCAAAACAAAAAGAACCAAATACAAAAGCTGCAGATAACATACATTTTGCAGCTTTTCTTCAAATGTAACAGTTATTGACATAGATTTCACAATAATGCAAAAATGTTAAATTATTTGATCTTGCACATTTTATGAATACTGAATCGATAGATTTAGGCAACAGTAGTTTTCCTATCTTCAAATCTCACAGATAACAAACAAAACATAGGGAATCATAGGAACTCCAAATGAACGATTGAAACAAATATGCAAACTGTATTTAATTGTTGCAGTTTTAGTTTATTAACGATGACTGTTTCAATTATCTATTTGTGTATTTCTTTTTTTTTTTTTTCATTTAGTTTTTGTTTTTGTTGTTTTTACATACCACCATTTTTTAAAGAATGGTGATAGACATATTAATGTTAGAGAAAACGGTTTTTATTTTAGGTACATTTATGTGCAGGATTTCCACTAAAATGCCCTGAACCAGCGCAATGGGCAGTCCGTGCAAATGGTCACTGTGCGGATCCATCAAAATACTTTTGTCTTAAGAATGACCTTATAAATGGATATTCTGAAAATTGTACAAGATCGGAATTTCAACAACCAGGTAAATATGTTTAGCCAACATCAATAATTAAATATTTCTTTCATTTAAAGGCTATATAATTGCATTCTACGTCAAAAAGGTTTCATTTGAATGCCCAAAAAAAATTAGTTGTATGCCATTTATTTTTGTTTTCATATCAATCGAGCACGTTATGAAGTTTTATTGAACAACTTCTAATTTCACTTGACGTAAAAAGTAAAACAACAAAAGTACTGAACTCCAAGGAAAATTCAAAACGGAAAGTCCCTTAACAATTGGCAACACCAAAAGCTCAAACACATCAAACGAAAGGAAAACAACTTGTCATATTCCTGACTTAGTACAGGCCTTTCCTTATGTAGAACATGTTGGATTAAACCTAGTTTTAAAGCTAGCTTAACCTCTCACTTGTATGACAGTCGCATAAAATTCCATTATACTGAAACAATGTGTGAACAAAACGAACAGACACAATAAGTAAACATGTCAAAATAGGTGCACAGCAGTCAACATCGTGTTATAATCTCAATCACTACAAAACAAACAAATATGCCAACAAAGGAAAACAAAGTACCTAAAATCTATACATCAAGACCATCATGTATTATTTGTGAAGTTGATACGGAATATTCATCAACAAGGTCTTGGTATCTTGCTATGAACTTTTTTAGATTATATAATAAATTATAATACAAACTCATCGATAAAAAGCTCGTATGTTAATAAGTCAAAAGATAATCTTAGGTGCAGTCGGTGTTGTCATTCCACGGTTAGAATCCTCTAACCAAAATAAACGTTGTTCCCTTTACTACGATGTCTTCAAAACATACATGATAAATCGGTCAAAGGATTTACACCTTATCGTGTGATCAAATATGGCAGCAAAAAGAATATTCATTAGATCCTTAAAGAAAGGGAAAATACACAACTAATTTACCTAATTCATTTTAGGTAGAAAAGCAGTTCTTCGAGGAGGAATAGACGCAGATATTTGTTCTGCCGAAAGATACCAGCCATTTCCAATTAAATTTTACACCAATGTTAGTACTAATTGTTTATTTTTAAAATCATTCTGCAATGAGGAGGGTCAAGTTGTATATGACCATGGAAATCGTAACACTGATACAACCTGCAGATGTGACTACAGACGAGGTTATAATTTCCTGGTGAAACCAAACAACCCATGCTTTTGTAAACCATCACAAGAAGATTGTTCCTGCTTTTTGAAGACCTGCTCGAATGGTAGTGATATACTTTCACCTGGTAAGAATAATTTGATTTCAACGTTGTGTGTAAAGCTAACATTTATGTTTTAGCATACATTTCATTCTTATTTCATAGGCATTACTAATTTTAAGAGTTAATCCAGCTTTATAAAAAAGAAGATGTGGTATGATTGACAATGAGACAACTCTCCACAAGAGACCAAACGACACAGAATTCAACAACTATAGGTCACCGTACGGCCTTCAACAATGAGCAAAGCCCATACCGCATATATATAACCCATATATATGTCAGATTGACATTTCTTTGCTTTCAAGTACATTTCTCGTAAACTTCCATAACAGTGACATTACATATTTTGTGTAATGCAATGTTTTGCTTGAATACATTTGTAATACTTTGTTTAATTGTCATCTGCTTATTAGAAAAAGATTGTATCATAAATATACCAAATTTAAATCAGTAAAACCAAGCAGCAATACGAGAAAAAAATGTCTGTTGTACTTGTCATATTTATGCTGTAGAAATCTAACAGATGTTCAAAATAGAAACTAAAACTGTTTTACTATCTTGTTTGTCAAAACTAGGTCAGATTAGGGTAAACAGTAAGAAAAAAAAAAAACGACAAAAAATATAATATTAAAATACGAAAGGTCAGATAAATCGATTAGTCCATTTGGCTAAATAAATTTTTAATTATTGATTTCTATATGTGTTGTGTTTTGTCATAATTTTTAATAAACCTTTCCACACTATTCACTGGTATGCCCCGCCCCCTTATTAACACATGGCAATTCATCATCCTAGGTCAAGCTAATCAACAAACTGGCGCTTATTATGAAAGCTTGACTAATAACAAAGTAAGAATTTGTTATAGCAAATATAAATATAGAGCAACATTGTGTTCATATATTCACTTTTGTTGTACATTATGATGACCATAATTACTTTTGAAGGATTGAAATGAGAGATAAAGTTATGACATCTTGGAGAAAAGATTTGAAGCTACTGGATTACCCCATAGAAATGTGGTTAACAACAAAATATAGAATAATACACTGCTACATAAATGATAAATTATAGGTTTAATTGAGCATGTTTAATAAAACATGTTTAATGAATGCTGATAAGTGTGTTTACTATGTAGACAAACACATCATTGGTTAATTGATAAAACACGCATCATAGCTCCAGTGCCTATTATATTATTTATCAAATAACTTTTGGCAGGATTTCTGTTTTTAATCCGAAAAAACTTAAGGATGATTAAAATATAAAGAAAAAATAATTAATTGATTCTTTGCATGCAGGGATATTTGCCCATTGTACCTGTCCTTTTGCTTATTTACATACAATTCTTGTCCTCTGCAAAATCTTTGCACATAATACTGACCCGTTTTGTCTAAATTAAAATGTATCCAATAGTTCTTACTTCTTTTCCTATTAAAATAGAAAATTTTCCTACAGAAGACTAGAGTCATATACACATGATATACTAGTATAAATATGACAAATTATCTTACTTTTAAGAAGCATCTATTGAAAATACTTTTAAATTAATCATTTGAGTTTTCCCTCGGTCTTTTAAAGTGAAGCTGGAGATGAGGGCAGTATAAACATAAATAAATTCTGAATCCAGGTTTCATTTCTATATATCTTGAACTAAAAAAATACAAATTTGAAATTCACTATATCATTTCATTTCATGCAGACGTTCAGATCATTAATATTAATTTCCATATCATTGTAATGAGGTTTTATAACCTCCAGATTGATATTAAGGTGGGAACACATACACTTCCTCTAAAATGATTTGATTTTTAAATAGTTCATGTAGTGCGGTGACAGAAGTGTAACAAGTCATCTAAATACCGAGTTTAATCTCCCAAATAACACGCGACTAAAATGGTCTTGACTTAAGGACGCATATGTCTACTTTTTTCCACCCTGTCGTCATATTTTCATATGGTCATATGTTTCGAAAAATTTTAATGACTAGAGTATATTAGAAAGTTTGCAACCTCATTTTTCAAAATGAAAATTTTAATGTATTTGCTTACATTTGATTAATATTTTTTTCTAGCTATTATCATATGTCAAAATGATTTATTCAGTATTTTATTTTCATCTAATCTTTAAAATTATTAAAGTTCTGACTGTTTAAAAGTGAAGTAATTTTTATTGCAAATTCAGGCACAAACTTTAGTTTCGTCTTCATAGTAGCAGTCATTACTACCTAATATTGTTTTATAGTACTTCATAAAACTTGTTACTGGAAAAAAAAATTCAGAACGTAAATATTAAAAAGCCTTAAGATAAAACGAAAAAAGAATAAAGTAAAAAAAAATTGCAATTTCATCAAGGAAATGTCAGGTCAGAATTTTCAGATATTTCATACCCACCAATCATTGACTCGAAGCCAAGTGATATGTCAACAGTATTTACTACCATGAAGAAATGCCTGGACATTACCAAGTTTTTTTGGACAAGAGCATGCTATTCAGACATTTGACTAACAGCTGTATGCAATTGCTCAGCAAGTAAAGTGGGCTTTGGCAACAACCTTTGACTGCCATGTTTCAAGAATGGGCGGAATTCACAGTTTATCGTGCTATATTGCTGCAAATGGTAAATAATGGGGTGATGGAGATCTTCGTGACTGTTAGCGGATTCATTTGTTAAGCTGCTGCAACTGTTGATAAGATGTTAGGTGCAAAACAGTTTAACCGTGCAGTAAGAGGCCTAACATTAGTTTATGAGGCACTTTGCTCCCTGTGGTTAGCTGTATTATTTCTTTGGCATAATGATAAGATTGAACAACTTCCAAAAAATATATGGCCCATTATTCATCGTTCAATTCATCGTTTCAAACCTGGAAAACTGCCGATGCCAAACATTTTATTGAGGTGAAGGTTTTTCTTTAAACACACATTTTGCCATTGACTGAAGAGTTCGGAGATGGGGTTGTGAAAAGTCTTCCACATTAAGTTGTGAGACATGTTTTTGCAAGCCATTGAAATAGTACTTCTTCAGAACGTTAGATCAGAAAGTGATGGCAATTAGTCTCTTCATTTGAGCTCCACTGCTGCAATGTTGCCCTATATATGTTACAAACAGGACCAACTACTCAAGATGACGTAACTGGTGAAAAGGTTTTGTCATTTCCGAACTACATCTTTTGAGGAAGCTGATACATGCATAATTTTGCATGCCATGTATGCCGATAGACAGTTTGGAAGTGTTAGCTGTAAAAGAAGGATCATAGTGAAATCCCATGGCACGGATGTTTTTGTTCTTTATGTCCACTATTTTGCTTTCATAAAAAAAAACAGAAGAACTTTGGTTTGAAACAGGAACTGTAACCAGCACCAGGATGCAAGACGTTTTATACCTTTACATGATCTATGCAATTCTTGGAATTCCATTGTCAGTCAATGCTTGTCTGCCGTGCATGCAATATCAGGATTTGACTCCACATCAGCAATGTTTGGTGTAGGTAAAAGGTTTTCAAAGTCCTGAAACATATGCATAGTGATGTGACCGATTTAGTAAACCTGGCAAACTGTCATGACTGTGATGTTGATGAATCTCTTTCAGTTGCAAGAAAGCTCGTGACTTTGCTTTATGGTCAAAAGAGTAAATTCAAAAGCGTACACACTGACCTCAATAAATTACGTGTAAAACTTGCGGCTTCTAAAGATGCGTCTCTGGCCAAGCTTCCCCCTTGTGAATCAACATTAAGGCAACATTTGCTTCGAGCATCTTTGTAGACAAGTATATGGATGACATCGCACCTTCCTAAACCACCTCTTGATCGCCGTTAATGTTTTGATGGATTGATAAGGATGGTTTGAAGCCGGTATTTTTCGAGGATCAAATATCTTCGGAATTCTTGTAAGACCTTGTCTGTACTTGTAAAGGAAAATATGTGTGCTCAAATGAATGTGTTTGATTTGAAAAGAACCGTTCATGTACAGAACTGTGTCCATGCCAGGCAAGTGAAATGTGTGGAAATATTAATACACTTATTGTAAAGAGGGACAAAAGATACCAGAGGGACATTCAAACTCATAGACCGAAAACAAACTGACAACGCCATGGCCAAAAATAAAAAGACAAACAGACAAATAATAGTACAGATGACACAACATAGAAAACTAAAGTCTAAGCAACACGAACCCCACAGGTGCTCCGGAAGGGTAAGTAGATCCTGCTCCACATGTGGCACCCGTCGTGTTGCTTATGTTATTACAAATCCGGTAAATAGTCTAATTCGGTAGGTCACATTCGTGAAAAGGGAAGGGTATTGTAGTTACGACATAAGGAACATATCCGATATCATCTGTGAAACGGTTATTCCATAACGGTCAACCAACTCGTGATGGCGTCCGTAAACTTTACGAAGGGATGATTTCAACTTCACCATTTGGAACTCTTGGTTTAATAGCTTCCTTGTGAACAGCAATCCTCTATCAAGGAAATCATGATAGGAAATACAAGCCCGGGAATATCGTATCAATTGGGAGATATATACTCCGTATGCAGGCGCTGCTGGAATGTTGCTACATAGAAATGGAAAGTTCACAATTGGGAAGCTGAAATCATCTCTTTGTTTTCAACCGACCCTCATTGTCAATTTCTAGACGTAAGTCAAGATATGAGGCAGACTTAACTGTATCTGTAGTATCCTTTATCTCACGTTCGATGGGATAGATTCGTTCAACATAGGCACCAAATTTTGTGTTATTTAGTGAGAGAACATCATCTATATAGCGGACTTCTTATCTTTCTTCCTAAGAAGTTCCTGTATGAAGTCAGCCTCATAATAATAAAGAAACAAGTCGGCAAGAAGAGGGGCACAATTGGTTCCCATTGGAATTCCGACAGTCTGTTGAAAACACGTCCTCTAAACGTAACAAATATGTTGTCAATCAAGAAATCAAGCATCTTGATAATGTCAGTTTCAGTGAATTTTTGCTTGAATCAGAGTGATTCAGATTGTAAAGGTTGGCGGAACTGAAGATGCTGGAGATCTGGCTTGAGTACCTTTTGAAGTCTGTGGTACAATGCAAGGAAAAAGAAAGGGGCTATAAGCGTAAAACCGATCATGTTATAGACATTAACCAAAGTAAAATACACAACGGAGATAATGCTATTGAAGCAGAAATAATCGGTGAAAAATACAGAAGCAACGAGTCGTCTATAAAAAAAAAAAAAACAAAAGTATCCACAAATTCAAATTGAGGTCATATTTGACTGTAGTGTACTATTGCTCCTGGCTTGATACCTCACCCATTATGATAGGTTAAAAAATAAGTTTGAATTATTGTCCTTCCTGACACTTGATTTTTACGTGAAAATAAAATAATTTATACCGTAAAGGTGATATAAACATTTTACGAGTTGAAAACTGGATTTTTGAAGTTTGTTTTTAAAACGTCGTTTTGGGATTTGTTTTGAGAAAAATTATCTATGATTAAGGGTTTTGTACAAAAACAAACATTACTAAAGCCAAAAACAGTATCGTTTGTATTTAGGTAGAAAAATTGAAATCATTAAAATGTTCAAAGATATGTAAAGATGACCTTTGACCTCAATTAATAAAAAAATGTGACCATATCCGGTCCTTACGACATACACATTGTTGTGCTACAAGGGGTTTCTCTTTCGAATGATATATGATATGGGTGTGTTTTCGGTCGGGACATTAAATTAAGAACCATTCTGCTCTTATTCACCGCATTATTGTACAAATACTAGAATGGAAAACGGATAAAAACGATTTGTAAATTTGTGCGTCCAAAAGATGATATTTTGAAATTCTCAATTTAAATTGAAATCTCTGAAACTGCTTCAAATACAAATATTAACAGTTGAATTAGTTATAGATATTTATTTGTTATATTGAAATCAGAAAAGTTGCCAATGTTTTATTGTTAAATCTTTACAACAGAATACATCGTATTTTTTATAAATTATTATAAATTGCAGGTTTTATACATAATCTTGAATTTTAAATTGAAAAAATATCAATTTAATTCAATTTGTACAGTATTCAAAGCTCTGGTTTCAGAAGATATTTTTTCAAAACAGCATGTACACAATATTTTAAAAACTATTAGCACTGCCATTATATCCTTAATTAATTTGTTAATAACTGTCATTTATAGAAAAGATCGATATTTTGTTTCAAGTCTTAAACTTGACCTTCCTCCACCCTCTTACATTGATTGCTAACCCAGAAACAAAATTCTGGACTACTTATTTGGGAAAATTGTTAGATCAATTAACTGTTTAGATAAGAATGTTTGACCGAGGTAATGACTGACAACACGTTCTGCTATGAAATGTTTATACACGTATTAAATTTACCACATGTGATTGGTTGATTTACTGATGATTGAAAGGAGAGTGTATATGTATAGTGTTACCCTAACCCCCGTACGCGTTCCATTTAGACATTTTTAAAATTAAAGATCAGATGACTAGGCAAAGATTGATGGGTTTTTGATATTCGAAACGTATTTAATAAATGTTTCGAAAAAATCAATATTGGTCACCACCAATGACTACAAGGGTCATGTCGATTTCGTATGCAATGTTTCCAAATTTAGGAAGCATTTGTTTTTGACAACTATAATTTGAAAAAAATAGACATTGCCATGTTAACTGATAATATATACTATACACAAAGCCTAGATTTTTTTATATATATAATTGTATACTGTCAAGATTATCACAAGTCCTAACAGCAACGATTCAGCAAAACGAATTTATCAACTTTACATTTACAAATACGTCACGGTAGGTATAGTGTCCGGCTAGGATCGTGGTTTTTCGAGTGATTCTGTCCATTTTTTTCGAGTGTGGTTCGGGCTTTTTCGAGTGATAAAATATGCGATTAGGTCAATTAACTGCTTATTCGTAATTAAAATAGTCTTTTACATGACTACCCATCTTATTTTGAATACTATACAAGTTTTGAGTAACAAAGAAGCACAATTTCCTCCTATTTAACCATTAAATTCAGTGTTTGTTATTGTCCGGGTTTTTTCGAGAGGAACTGTGAAACCGTCCGGTTTTTAAATAAATGGTTCGGGTTTTAACAGAAGTTTTAATAAGAAAAAGGAATTCTTGACTATAAAAATGACTTTTCTAGTTTATAAATGTAATTTAATGAATGACAATATCATATTTTCTCAATAAATCACCAAAACATATTACTACGTTGATCAAAATTAACCATTTTCAATTTAATGCAAATTTTCTGTTCGGAAAACGTTCTACCACAACTTTCCAGTATTAAATTAGAAATTATTGGATTCTTTATTAAAAGGTCCTTAGAACATAGTGCAGAGGACTCATAATCATTTCAACTTCATTTTATGGTACTTTTGTTGTCAAAGTTAATATTTTCGAGATGAACCCGGAGTTTTTATACGGGACGTATTATGATATACCGTTGTCCGTCCATCCGTCCGTCGTCAGCATGTCGGACAATAACTCAAAAACGCGGTAACCAATTTACATGAAACTTGGGCGAATTCTTTTGAGGTATCCTCCTTTAGAATTTTAAAATTTTTAGATTTTACGTTTCCGAGTTAAGGAATTTTATTAAACAAACTAGAGGCTCTAGAGCCTGTTTCGCTCACCTTGGTCTATGTGCTGCAGTGCATATTAAACAAATTAAAGGAGACTCTTCTATTTTAAAGACAAGAATAGAATTCATGACTAAATTCTCTGGTTTGGTGATGGTGACTTGTATGTAGATCGTACTTTACTGAACATTCTTGCTGTTCATTCTATCTATAATGAACTTGGTCCATAAGTTTCAGAAGAGAAGATTTTGTTTAAAAATTTTGCGATGCTCATGATCCGCTATCCTTAACATTAAAATACAGTTATTAAGCTGCTCAGATTGTGATCTGTTCAACAGCAATTAAAACTCTAGACGTATAATTCCGAGCATTACGGGACAAACACAATGAAAAATTTAACGGACGACGACGACGACGGACAACGACGGATGCCAAATGATGAGAAAAGCTCACTTGACCCTTTGGGGCAAGGTGAGCTAAAAGGATGATTTTACCGTTTTCGGACAATATTTGTAAAGTGCTTTGAGGAGTTTTCATGAAACTTTGGTGACTGCTTTATATAGATTAAGGTAACCTCCTTTTAGTAATTTTCATAAATTTTGATATGACATTGAGAAATTATTTATAGGTTTCATAACGAATGAGAATGGATATCGCTTGATATCAACTCGAGTTATTTAATTTCAATAAAATAATAAACGAGCCTCCGGTGAGTTTATTATTACTATTTGAATAAAATAAATAGAGGAAATTACTTACTTACTTACTTGAATTAAATAACGAGAGTTGATAGCAAGCGATATCCCATTCTCACAAGATGCTAAACCTATTTGTCTTATGGTCAACACCATCACTGTGTTAAATTAAAATTTCCGCGAATCGTTGGTCTAGTGTTTTGCACACGAAATTTAAATCGTCGTAACTTTTGATGGTCGTCAATGACCTAACGAATAGCCAATGGAAATGCTGTAATGTCGTCTTATGATGCTGGATAAGCAAATAAAATTAACACAGATTTTCGTATCACTTTTCCGTATCACACTCCGTGCAGTGTGATATAAGAAATGTCTATTCATGCAAGAAATATATAATAAGCCACAACCATAAGAGAATGAACTTTATTCTTTGAAAACACGACGGGCGTATCATGCGCCCATGGCGCAGCTGTTATTATAAAACGGAGTAAGAAACCTACTGGACAGCAGAGAAGATTAATTATATACTGTACATATAATTTATAAGATGTGACAAACAACAATATATACAAATGAACGCTACTTGTTTATAAAGTGTAAGTGTTAGTACACCTTTATCAAACTGATGAATGTATTGTTTTCGTGACTTAATAAGTACACTATTTGAATCCTTTCTTATTGTTTTTAAATGCAAATACACTGACACATAACATTCTAAGCTATAGGAAATTTTTATAATCACTCGATAAAACACGGACGCACTCGAAAAAGCCCGGACTGCTCTCTAAAAAACCCGAACACATAGAAATGAAATTAGTCTCAAAATGTCGTTTTCAATGCAATAACAAGAATTTTTGTAATGTGTGTGTATATCTAAGGGTATATGGATTCCATGTATGCATTTCCATCGACATTTGCATTGGTATGTGTATAAAAATGGCTTTATTCTGTTTTTTGGAATAAAAGCATTGTAAGGCTAAATTCAACTTGTTTAACAACATTTAAAAATAATGTCGGATTGATAATATCTTTTTATCTCAAATACTAACACACCTTGTATATCCTTGTATATTAAACTTTAGCTTCTATATCACGTCTTGTTAGAAGGGAAGTCTGTTTGTTTACATTTTTGATCATATCCACTCGAAAAAAGTGGTCACACTCGAAAAAACCCGATCAAATCACTCGAAAAACCACGATCCTAGCCGGACACTATACCTACCGTGTACGTATCGGTTTTGTTATGGTAGTTGCAATTCCTACGACGATAATTTTCCCTTAGGGAAAACGGTACTGTTGTCTTCACATAGCTTAAATATCTTCTTGCCGACTTGTTTCGTTATTCATAGAGGCTGACTTCATACAGGAACTTCTTAGAAAGAAAGAAAACAACAAAGTTAGCAGTATTCTTTAACTTCACTTTCCGCTATAAAGATGATGTTCTCTCACTAAATAAATCAAAAAATGTTTGACTATGTTGAACGCATCTATCCCATCGAACGTGAGATAAAGGATACAACAGATAC
>JAASAO010001475.1:0-39062 GCA_017311375.1 Mytilus coruscus | reverse complement strand
GACAGGAAGTGTACCCAAATTCCTTTTAGTCACGTTTGTATCTACCTATTAACTAAATGTCTGCATAATATTAGAAAGATTGAGAGATCAGGGGCTCTCGCCCTTGCCCTGTGCCCTTTGTCCTAAACTAAAATTTTGACAATTTTAGCTGAAAAGTGACAATCTAAGCCCTCCGTAGATATCGAAGATGACATTATTCTGGGAAATCCTTCTAATACAACCTTAATTATACAGAGTCTATGATTACGTTGAATTTTATGGACATTGAAAGACCAGGGGGGTCTCACCCTCATTTAAGCGGTCTCAGGTAGGTTTTCACTATATATTTTGAATATCCAACTGGCACTTTGGGTGCTCCGTAAACATAGAAGACAGGAAGTGTACCCAAATTCCTTTTAGTCACGTTTGTATCTACCTATTAACTAAATGTCTGCATAATATTAGAAAGATTGAGAGATCAGGGGGCTCTCGCCCTTGCCCTGTGCCCTTTGTCCTAAAATTTTGACAATTTTTAGCTGAAAAGTGACAATCTAAGCCCTCCGTAGATATCGAAGATGACATTATTCTGGGAAATCCTTCTAATACAACCTTTACATATACAGAGTCTATGATTACGTTGAATTTTATGGACATTGAAAGACCAGGGGGGTCTCACCCTCATTTAAGCGGTCTCAGGTAGGTTTTCACTATATATTTTGAATATCCAACTGGCACTTTGGGTGCTCCGTAAACATAGAACACAGGAAATGTACCCAAATTCCTTTTAGTCACGTTTGTATCTACCTATCAACTATATGTCTGCATAATATTAGAAAGATTGAGAGATCAGGGGCTCTCGCCCTTGCCCTGTGCCCTTTGTCCTAAAATTTTGACAATTTTAGCTGAAAAGTGACAATCTAAGCCCTCCGTAGATATCGAAGATGACATTATTCTGGGAAATCCTTCTTATACAACCTTTACATATACAGAGTCTATGATTACGTTGAATTTGATGGACATTGAAAGACCAGGGGTCTCACCCTCATTTAAGCGGTCTCAGGTAGGTTTTCACTATATATTTTGAATATCCAACTGGCACTTTGGGTGCTCCGTAAACATAGAACACAGGAAATGTACCCAAATTCCTTTTAGTCACGTTTGTATCTGCCTATTAACTAAATGTCTGCATTATATTAGAAAGATTAACAGATCAGGGGGCTCTTGCCATTGCCCTGTGCCCTTTGTCCTAAACTAAAATTTTGACAATTTTAGCTGAAAAGTGACAATCTAAGCCCTCCGTAGATATCGAAGATGACATTATTCTGGGAAATCCTTCTAATACAACCTTAATTATACAGAGTCTATGATTACGTTGAATTTTATGGACATTGAAAGACCAGGTGGGTGTCACCCTCATTTAAGCGGTCTCAGGTAGGTTTTCACTATATATTTTGAATATCCAACTGGCACTTTGGGTGCTCCGTAAACATAGAAGACAGGAAGTGTACCCAAATTCCTTTTAGTCACGTTTGTATCTACCTATCAACTATATGTCTGCATAATATTAGAAAGATTGAGAGATCAGGGGCTCTCGCCCTTGCCCTGTGCCCTTTGTCCTAAAATTTTGACAATTTTAGCTGAAAAGTGACAATCTAAGCCCTCCGTAGATATCGAAGATGACATTATTCTGGGAAATCCTTCTTATACAACCTTTACATATACAGAGTCTATGATTACGTTGAATTTGATGGACATTGAAAGACCAGGGGTCTCACCTCATTTAAGCGGTCTCAGGTAGGTTTTCACTATATATTTTGAATATCCAACTGGCACTTTGGGTGCTCCGTAAACATAGAAGACAGGAAGTGTACCCAAATTCCTTTTAGTCACGTTTGTATCTACCTATTAACTAAATGTCTGCATAATATTAGAAAGATTGAGAGATCAGGGGCTCTCGCCCTTGCCCTGTGCCCTTTGTCCTAAACTAAAATTTTGACAATTTTTAGCTGAAAAGTGACAATCTAAGCCCTCCGTAGATATCGAAGATGACATTATTCTGGGAAATCCTTCTAATACAACCTTAATTATACAGAGTCTATGATTACGTTGAATTTTATGGACATTGAAAGACCAGGTGGGTGTCACCCTCATTTAAGCGGTCTCAGGTAGGTTTTCACTATATATTTTGAATATCCAACTGGCACTTTGGGTGCTCCGTAAACATAGAACACAGGAAATGTACCCAAATTCCTTTTAGTCACGTTTGTATCTGCCTATTAACTAAATGTCTGCATTATATTAGAAAGATTAACAGATCAGGGGGCTCTTGCCATTGCCCTGTGCCCTTTGTCCTAAAATTTTGACAATTTTTAGCTGAAAAGTGACAATCTAAGCCCTCCGTAGATATCGAAGATGACATTATTCTGGGAAATCCTTCTAATACAACCTTTACATATACAGAGTCTATGATTACGTTGAATTCTATGGACATTGAAAGACCAGGGGTCTCACCCTCATTTAAGCGGTCTCAGGTAGGTTTTCACTATATATTTTGAATATCCAACTGGCACTTTGGGTGCTCCGTAAACATAGAACACAGGAAATGTACCCAAATTCCTTTTAGTCACGTTTGTATCTGCCTATTAACTAAATGTCTGCATTATATTAGAAAGATTAACAGATCAGGGGGCTCTTGCCCTTGCCCTGTGCCCTTTGTCCTAAAATTTTGACAATTTTAGCTGAAAAGTGACAATCTAAGCCTCCGTAGATATCGAAGATGACATTATTCTGGGAAATCCTTCTAATACAACCTTTACATATACAGAGTCTATGATTACGTTGAATTTTATGGACATTGAAAGACCAGGGGTCTCACTTTCATTTAAGCGGTCTCGGTAGGTTTTCACTATATATTTTGAATATCCAACTGGCACTTTGGGTGCTCCGTAAACATAGAACACAGGAAATGTACCCAAATTCCTTTTAGTCACGTTTGTATCTGCCTATTAACTAAATGTCTGCATTATATTAGAAAGATTGAGAGATCAGGGGCTCTCGCCATTGCCCTGTGCCCTTTGTCCTAAAATTTTGACAATTTTTAGCTGAAAAGTGACAATCTAAGCCCTCCGTAGATATCGAAGATGACATTATTCTGGGAAATCCTTCTAATACAACCTTTACATATACAGAGTCTATGATTACGTTGAATTCTATGGACATTGAAAGACCAGGGGGGGTCTCACCCTCATTTAAGCGGTCTCATGTAGGTTTTCACTATATATTTTGAATATCCAGCTGGCACTTTGGGTGCTCCGTAAACATAGAAGACAGGAAGTGTACCCATATTCCTTTTAGTCACGTCTGTATCTACCTATTAACTAAATGTCTGCATAATATTAGAAAGATTGAGAGATCAGGGGGCTCTCGCCCTTGCCCTGTGCCCTTTGTCCTAAAATTTTGACAATTTTTAGCTGAAAAGTGACAATCTAAGCCCTCCGTAGATATCGAAGATGACATTATTCTGGGAAATCCTTCTAATACAACCTTTACATATACAGAGTCTATGATTACGTTGAATTTTATGGACATTGAAAGACCAGGGGGGTCTCACCCTCATTTAAGCGGTCTCAGGTAGGTTTTCACTATATATTTTAATATCCGACTGGCACTTTGGGTGCTCCGTAAACATAGAAGACAGGAAGTGTACCCAAATTCCTTTTAGTCACGTTTGTATCTACCTATTAACTAAATGTCTGCATAAAATTAGAAAGATTGAGAGATCGGGGCTCTCGCCCTTTCCCTGTGCCCTTTGTCCTAAAATTTGGACAATTTCTAGCTGAAAAGTGACAATCTAAGCCCTCCGTAGATATCGAAGATGACATTATTCTGGGAAATCCTTCTAATACAACCTTTACATATACAGAGTCTATGATTACGTTGAATTTTATGGACATTGAAAGACCAGGGGGGTCTCACCCTCATTTAAGCGGTCTCAGGTAGGTTTTCACTATATATTTTGAATATCCAACTGGCACTTTGGGTGCTCCGTAAACATAGAAGACAGGAAGTGTACCCAAATTCCTTTTAGTCACGTTTGTATCTACCTATTAACTAAATGTCTGCATAAAATTAGAAAGATTGAGAGATCGGGGCTCTCGCCCTTCCCTGTGCCCTTTGTCCTAAAATTTGGACAATTTCTAGCTGAAAAGTGACAATCTAAGCCCTCCGTAGATATCGAAGATGACATTATTCTGGGAAATCCTTCTTATACAACCTTTACATATACAGAGTCTATGATTACGTTGAATTTCATGGACATTGAAAGACCAGGGGTCTCACCCTCATTTAAGCGTCTCAGGTAGGTTTTCACTATATATTTTGAATATCCAACTGGCACTTTGGGTGCTCCGTAAACATAGAAGACAGGAAGTGTACCCAAATTCCTTTTAGTCACGTTTGTATCTACCTATTAACTAAATGTCTGCATAATATTAGAAAGATTGAGAGATCAGGGGGCTCTCGCCCTTGCCCTGTGCCCTTTGTCCTAAAATTTGGACAATTTTAGCTGAAAAGTGACAATCTAAGCCCTCCGTAGATATCGAAGATGACATTATTCTGGGAAATCCTTCTAATACAACCTTTACATATACAGAGTCTATGATTACGTTGAATTTTATGGACATTGAAAGACCAGGGGGTCTCACCCTCATTTAAGCGGTCTCAGGTAGGTTTTCACTATATATTTTGAATATCCAACTGGCACTTTGGGTGCTCCGTAAACATAGAAGACAGGAAGTGTACCCAAATTCCTTTTAGTCACGTTTGTATCTACCTATTAACTAAATGTCTACATAATATTAGAAAGGTTGAGAGATCAGGAGCTCTCGCCCTTGCCCTGTGCCCTTTGTCCTAAAATTTGGACAATTTCTAGCTGAAAAGTGACAATCTAAGCCCTCCGTAGATATCGAAGATGACATTATTCTGGGAAATCTTTCTAATACAACCTTTACATATACAGAGTCTATGATTACGTTGAATTTTATGGACATTGGAGACCAGGGGTCTCACCCTCATTTAAGCGGTCTCAGTTAGTTTTCACTATATATTTTGAATATCCAACTGGCACTTTGGGTGCTCCGTAAACATAGAAGACAGGAAGTGTACCCAAATTCCTTTTAGTCACGTTTGTATCTACCTATTAACTAAATGTCTGCATAATATTAGAAAGATTGAGAGATCAGGGGCTCTCGCCCTTGCCCTGTGCCCTTTGTCCTAAAATTTTGACAATTTTAGCTGAAAAGTGATAATCTAAGCCCTCCGTAGATATCGAAGATGACATTATTCTGGGAAATCCTTCTAATACAACCTTTACATATACAGAGTCTATGATTACGTTGAATTTTATGGACATTGAAAGACCAGGGCGTCTCTACCTCATTTAAGCGGTCTCAGGTAGGTTTTCACTATATATTTCTTTTGGGGCTTTCCATAAATATTTCTATTTATATTTCTAAATGTTTCTAGAGTTATAGGTTTTTCCTTCTGTGTTAAGAAATATCATATATAAAAGTACATATTTGAAGTTGTTTAATTGATAAAATCTATATTACATAAAGACAAATATACAACTTAGAAAAGGGTTTATATTCGAGGACAACGCTTCAAGGTTATTAAACGATTTCCTACGTATCTTATCAGTCCTCTTAACTATGAAAATCGTGCTTTTATTGTTATCAAGTATTTAATTTTTATGATTTTCAACTTAATTTTGAATATCCAACCGGCTGCTAATAGCGGTTGGATATTGAATATCGAATATCGAATAACGAACTGGCTGCTAACTTCACATACATAAGTAAGACCGCAAAATAGAAAAACTCTATATTAATTGTTATTTTGCCGAGCCGGCAAAATAGCCACTGCCTTATTTTTAATTCTATTAATACAAAAAGTGCAAACATACATAATCAAATCTATACAAAATTGTAATTGCGTATATACATGTACATGTATTTGAATTAAATGTATATATAAAGTAATGGAACTATTTAGGTAATACATACGAAATTTATTATATATGTTATACACACATGTAACATACATGACATATATATACGAGTATATAACAAGTATACACAAGTAACATTTACATTATACACAAATCTAACATATATGTTATACACAAATCTAACATATACGTTATACACACGTGTAACATATACGTTATACACACATGTAACATATACGTTATACACACATGTAACATATGCGTTATACACACATGTAACATATACGGTATACACACATGTAACATATACGTTATACACACATGTAACATATGTAATAACATAGACCTATCTCTTCACTGCATTTCTTCTGTAAAAACATTTAAGCATTTACATAATATGTATGATGTTTGTCACAAGTATGTCGAGGGTTTAAAGCAACAACCACTTAACTGAAAAATTTGCAGTTTTGAGATTTATTGATTTTTTAAACGTAATGGTATTAAAGAATATTCTCAAAACTTTTTAGAGCAATTGGATATAAAGTTAAATTTTAATTGACATGTTCATCAATCTATTATCAGTTTGATATAGAAAATCTGCCAGCATGAAAGACTTATCTCTTATTACTTTGTAAATGCAATTAAAATACTCTTTATTAAATAGCTTACCCTGAGAACCTCAACACAGTATCTATAGATGTATTTCTGTATAGCTAAATCCACTTTCCACAATTCCTTTATGTACTGTATTGCTTTACATCATCTTTATTTCTCTTAACAATGTTTTATTACATTATGTGTGTGCATATAATTGTTAAATTAATATATCGTTCAAAGTAAATAAAATTCATTCAGTTATTTTTATTCATATTTCAAATTGCACAATCTCTTATCGCTTGCAAATGCAATGATACTTATCAAACACAATTTAAAATATGTTATACCTCAGAGCGTATACCTCTTATCACTAGCTATGACCTTATGGCAAACACATCTGCATTAAATTTAATCATTATGGAATGCCTATACATGTATCCGTTAAACATTTCAAGTGCATTTTTATCCGTTATCTGACACCCAATTAGCATCAAATTATAAAATTATAATCATTAGGAGTATTTGCGCAATCAAAGTTAACTTGATACATTTTTGAAGTAAAGTGAAATTTATATTGACATGTAAACTTTGTATGTCAGTTTCTGAAAAGTAACAAATTTTCAGATACGAGGTTGTGGCATTAACCCATCGATGTGTTCTTTGCAAGCCTTAACATGGGTTTCTTCCGACATGTCCGATATGTTATATTGAACAAAAATTATATTTGCCTTGATCATGTTGATTTGACTGGAATGTGTTCTCGTGTATCTATGTGAATATCACTCACACTGAACCTCAACTCCATTTATCTCATCATGCTCATAGTGAGCTTTATCTGTTTCATCCTCAGTATGTACATGATGTATTCTCATGTGTCTCTTTAAATTACTAAGCCGACTAAACGCTTTGCCACACAAACCACAGTCATAAGGTGTATCGCCTGTATGTATACTCATGTGTCTCCGTAAATCATAATGCTGTCTAAACCGTTTACCACATACATCACAGTCATGAGTTCTATCTTCTGTATGTGTTCTCATGTGTCTCTTTAAATTACTAAGGTGACTAACAACTTTACCACATACAACACAGTCATGAGATTTATCACCTGTATGTGTTCTCATGTGTCTCTGTAAACTACTAAGGTGACTAAACCCTTTACCACATTCACCACAGTCATAAGGTGTATCCCCTGTATGTGTTCTAATGTGTCTCTGTAAATTACCAATGCGACTAAACCCTTTACCACATACATCACAGTCATATGGTTTCTCTCCTGTGTGTGTTCTCATGTGATTCTGCAAAATACTGACATAAATAAACCGTTTACCACATACATCACAGTCATAAGATTTATCCTCTGTATGTGTTCTCATGTGATTCTGCAAATGACCAGACTGTTTAAACCGGTTGCCACACAAATCACAATCATGAGGCTTATGACCAACCTCTGTACATATGTGTCTCTCTCGAATCCCATTGATTATGACTAAATCCTTTAGCCCATACATCCTAAATAAGGTTTATCTGCAGTATTTGGTACTTGTGCCACTCTATAAAAACAAAACAAAAGTTAAGACTAAAACCTTTGCTAGCTCGGCTCCTTATTAATAACACATATATTTATGTTGTAATACAGTACACTGTATTACAACATAAATACAGTACACTGTTTTGGTGAAATGTACTGTTTTTTTTTAAATAATCAGGCCTCTAATTTGACAATAGAAATAAACTGGCCAATTCGGTTGCTAAAAACATATTCTGGCTTCATCTTCAGCAAGAATGACATGTACATGATGTATGACACATATGTTGTAATAAATTGCTTTGCTGTGTGCAGCTGGATATGACCATGGAGGTCCAACCCTGAATAGTTGGGGCAAAATGGACACAATATTCGCACTTGATATAGGTCTGAATTTGGATTGCAATTAAATATTTGACACATAATAGGTGTCTGACACAGAATACTGTAGTCAAAGAACTTAGAATTGGTCATATGAATTGAATTTATATTCAATTTTTGCTTTCGTGCATTACACTATGCTGTTGCGAATTGAACCCATTCTCCCCTAAACAAAAATAAAATTTTACCCTTTTTAAAAAAATAAACAGTCAGGGACTTACTTATATGAGTGATTTTCTAAATCACCGATTCAAGTAACATTATGTCCATAAAGGTTGGAAGTAAGAGTTGTCTTTCTTTAATCATCACCTATTTAAGTAGTACAAATTAATCACTAGACTAAGTGATTTAATTTTATTGTAGCTTTAAATATAGAATAATAATGATCCAGGGACTAATTATGTTTCTAAAATTATCAGAACCAACATCTGTGTTGATAGGATGACCGGGTCATGTCAGGTGATGACCTTGTACTAAATCTAGGATAATGACATAAAAATCACTTGTTTAAGTATCATACCTCAATTTCCTTCCAAAAAATCACTTCTTTAAGTATCATTATTTTGATAACCCCACTAATTTCAACACCCCAGAACAGTGAAATTTTGATTGCGAACAGTAGAATTTTATTACATAATCTATGAGATGAAACCTTGAATTTTACAGGAAAAATACTCCCACTGCTAGGAAAAATCTGTTAAGAAAGTATCAGTTCATTATGTAAAGCCATTTTATAGCATTTTTCAACTAAAACAGAATTTGCAGCTAAATCATTGCATCAAAGGCATAAACCTTGCTGTTTAAAAGAAGGAAAAGTTCATTTTTTCAATTTTACTAATGAAAAGATATTATCTAAACCTATGTGTTTAAAATTTTGGTAAAACTACAAAATCACAATTTGTGACAAAACTTCAAATTTACTACTTAAATAAGTGATTTAAAATCACTCATTTCAATAAGTCCCCTGACTGATTATGGAATTTGCATAATTTCTTGTGCTTGAAATTTTTAATTAATTCAATGTTTATTCTGTATTTTAATATTCTGTGCGGTGCACAACACTGTCTGTTACAAACTCAACAAAGAAGATAGCACATTTCAATACAATGTACTGTGCAGCACACAAAGCTATCTATACAAAATACATTGCATGGAAAATTAAGTGTTTTGCAACGCTCAAAACATTATAATACAGAATAATCATTGTGATAATTTCTGTTTTTTTTTCAAATTTTATTTCCGATCCGATGACATTAAATTATAAAACCGGAGGCATGTACGCGAAGACTACAAAGGTCAATTTGGCTATGCGTACACGCATGCAGGTATGCGCAGACACTGCCAATTTAATTCCTCTCCCCCTCTTCCAAATATCATGATTATCGTAAAAATGTCAACGTTTATTTGTTCCGCCTAACTGAAGTTCCACTGGAAACTTTGTTATAAACAGGATCATAATATCTATTCCTGTTGGAACAAATATTCTTTACCATTTATTCCGTTAGGAACATGTACTGTAATATTTATTCCTGTGGAAATAATATATGCCAGAATATTTTTTTCCTTTTGCAGTCTGATTAAAATCAAACCTCTCAGCTCTCCCACGCGACATATCAGAAACGGGAGCGCTGAGAGGTTTGATTTTAATCAGACTGTTCCTTTTGGAACTTATATTATGAAGAAACTTCTATTCCGTGACAGCTACGCCCCTGTAACCTAGAGGTTTCTTAGTGTTCACGTTATAACCAGTATTGAGGTAATTATTTGGTCATACAGTTTCTAACAAATAAGATAAATCGCTGTTTACTGATAGACTTACATAATGTTACTTTTCTCTGCAAGGATAAAACAAGTCAAGGAAAAGAAACCAGCATAAATTACGAGGGAAGCTTAACTCGCCCAACTACAAAATCGGCC
Source organism: Mytilus coruscus (assembly GCA_017311375.1). NCBI lineage: Eukaryota > Metazoa > Mollusca > Bivalvia > Mytilida > Mytilidae > Mytilus > Mytilus coruscus. The sequence goes on along the minus strand of JAASAO010001475.1, from coordinate 28,653 downwards.
CACACCGAATCGCCCTACTGTTCCACCATCTCGCCCCACTTATGAAAAAATCCCGACGAATGACAACTCGCGCAGATACAGTGGTCAAAATGATAACATCTAACAGAGCTCCAGATAAGAATTCACAAATTGGGGTTTTTACCCACCATTTTTTATCTAATTGAGTGAAATAGTTTTTCAAATTGCATTAATAATTCCAATTCACCCCTCAAGCAAATATCAAATTGGGTTTTTCACCACCAAGCTCCTTAACGTATTGGGTTTATTCATCAACACGATGTGAATTTTGGCATGTTATAATCACATTTTATCAAACAGAGATGTTTATCCATCTTAAATATGTTTCTTTTATATGTGATAGCTGTTTTATTTGGTTTATACACTGACGAGCAATTGTACGTTTACTTTGTGTCCGGTTTCAACACAAAGTTTTGTATTTTCCATAACTTATATTTACTGGTGGCACTAATAGGACAGTACCTAATTATCTTTCTAGAGCACATATGATCACCATTCAGTTTATTTGGGGTAGGTGTGGCTAATAGTTTTTAGATTTTTATGTAATATTTGTGAACATCAAGTGCTGTAAGATAGTGTTGCCAGTCCCTATCACCTGTTTGCCAGACCTACTTTAAAAAAAAACAAGTAGCTCCCAGATTTAGAATATATACCTCAAAACCTTGACCAGGTTTATAGGGTGGTTTAATGACTGAGACCACATTCAATTTACAAATAATCCTGCAACATCAAATAGATAAATGACAATGTTGTACTGCACTTGCCAATAAGACAACTGCATGTATCTTAGGCATACAGAACAATAGACAAACAAAAAAGAAAGTGGCAAGCTACATTTACATCAAAACTAATATGTGTGTTCACTCATCAACTAAAATGAAATATATATTATATATACTCTTGAACTAAAAATAAACAATGTTTTTGTTTAATTTTATTTACATAAATCTGGGTTTACTTGTCCCTTATTAGAACTTTTGGTTTCCGATGCTGACTTCACAAAAGTGATTTTGGCCTTTCATGTTCCAACTGATTTAGTTCTGACGAGTTCTAACCTTGTTCTCGTTAAGGCACGCAAACACGCCCTGGACGCGCCATTGCACGACCCCGTGCGTTCAAGGGACGCTTCCTGATAACACTAGCTGAGTCTTGTTATCATCATAATTCCTCAGCTCTCAAAAAGAAGCTAAAAACATGCTTCTATTCAATATTTTTACCGGAAATTTACTTTTGTTTTAATTCATTGCTAAGTGTAATGTTAAATCCGGTGACCGTTAAATCGCGAGCAATACGAAAAGAATTATGACGACATGACTAACGCTAATTGGATTAAAGACAGAGAAGATCGAAATGTTTTCATCACCACGTGTACCTTTAAGCAACAGGGACCCTTTCAACGCTCTATTATTAGAACGAAAGGACATTTCCGATTTTCAATATTACAAAAATAGATTTACGCGACGACTATGTAGAACGCTGCAATGGGCACTTACATTGGGTTTTCAATTATTTTTATTGCGTGATCACGCAAATACGCAGCTTATCTGGAGCTCTGCATCTAACAGAAAAGGCTGATATTCATAATTACCGCTTCCTGAAAAGTAGCAAAAAAATCAAGAGGTATTTCTTTTCTTCATTCAATACGATTTTTAACTCCTATTCATAAGAGGGCGAGTTGATAGACCTTTATTTGTCGGGATTAAACTACCTGTCCTAAGTGGGGTGAGTTGGTAGTCCTTAAGTAACTATGCCTCAAGATTTTATTCTTTTACACCTTTCTATATATTGGACGAGTTTACAGATCTAAATGCACTAAGATTTTATATTCTCCTTTTTATAAGTGGGGCGAATTGGTTTTCGTAAGAAAGCGAGTTGGTAGATCTTTATTTGTCGGGATTAAACTCCTTTTCATAAGTTGGGTGAGTTGTATAGGCCTTAATTTATACGGTTTAAAGTTTTTCAATAGTGGGGCGAGTTGGCAGAACTTTATTTAATGGGATTAAACTCCTTTTCAGAAGTGGGGCGAGCTGGTAGTCAGTAAGTTTTATTCTATTTTTCATAATTGGGGCTATATAGTTGGCAGACTTTTATTCAACAGTTCAACTAAACTCCTTTTTCATAAATGGGGCTAGTTGGCAGACCTTTATTTGACGGGATTAAACTTCTTTTCATGCGTTGGGAGAGTTATTAGTCCTTCGTCATGTTCATTAATATGGTTAATTCTTGTTTCAATAGTGGGGCGAGTTTACAGACATTTATCCAATGGGATTAAACTTCTTTTCATAAGTGGGCCAAGTTGGCAGTCCTTAATGCAGTAACATTTTACTCTATATTTTTCATAAGTTGGTCGAGCTGACAAAATTTATACGTCGAGATTAAACTCCTTTTCGTAAGTTTAGTGAGTTGGTAGTCCTTATGTAACATTTTAAAATTGTATTCTTTTTTTTTTTCATAAATGGGGCGAGTTGACAGACTTTTATTCAATGGAATTAAACTCATTTTTTGTTAAGTTGTGGGACCTGGTAAACCTTTAAAATGCAGTACGATTTTATTCTTTTTATGAGTAATAAATGGAGTCAGTTCTGTACATACTATAAAATTATGTCTAGTTATTATTAACAACAATATAAACAAGTAATAGCTTTTCGAAAAAGCTAACCGTCTCTTAGCTGATGAAAGTGGAAAGTGTTCTCGCTTTGTAGATTAATTCATTCAGAATAGCCTTGCATATCAATCAACAAATTTTACCACACGCGTTATGAAGCAGTAAATCGTTTAATGTTGTGTGTGAAATAAGGTCCTTATCGTAATAATCCTTCAAATCATGGTTGTAAATGCTTTACATATTTATCAAACAATTTATTCTCTCATCATGAAATATCATAACCATGTTAAAGTTTTCGTGTGTTTTTCGTGTATAAAATGTACCTAACAGTGAATGTGAAACAATCATGTGTGTGTTTACAAACAGGAGATTCGGCTATTAATAGATAAAAGTTACCTGTGTACCGATATGCATGATTGGTGACCAGGCAAAATCTAATTGCTAAAACAGAGAGTACAAATCCGATACTCTACGGGATTGACAGACATTTACTAGGTTTGGATTGTCCCAACCAATCAACGAACTTTAATTATTAACGTCTCAGTAATATCTTCCAATCAGGTAGTTAGAAGCATTCAGCCCGCAGACATTCCATCGTTCAATTCTTAATAACGTCTCCAAGGAGACGTTAACAAAAGAAATATTCATTTGATCAAATAGGTCACATTTTCGGAATTTTCCATCCAGGTAGAACATTTGACCGTTGCAGACGACTCAAATTTTTCCATTGCAGTTACACCCCTCAATTTAAGAATCGACTAAGCTCTCCATCAGGGTATTTATAATTAATCATTAAATCTCCATCAGGGAATTTATGTTAAAAACATGCTTTAAAAATAGGGCTTCTCTCCACTTCCGTGAAACGTATCATTTGTTTTATTATATGATATTTGTAATTTTTCTGAATACCCCTTCACCATCGATTCGACTCTTCTGCGTATTATGTGACAATCTGGCCGATCGAAAGTGTTAGAGGTCACACTGTGTAAAGCTATACGAAATGCATGTACCAATGGGACAGGGTAATTGTTGAACAAGGTGTGTTTACATACATATTCCTTTTTTTTAATATATTTTTTTAATGGATGTACAATAGTCTACATAACTGTTACTGTTAGCTGTAATAGTGGTAATTATTAAATTATGGTCATCATACGGCTTTCATCATACGGCTAGGCTGCGTCTTTCATACGGATGATTTCCTTTAGCTGCAGTTATTCCTATTTGATTCAAATATTAAATATTTTCTCAAATTTGATCCCTAGAGTATTGTACATATATCAATTATGATAACAAATACGAGCGGTTGGATCCAGCCATTTTGGAAAGGGGGTTCCCAATCAAGGAGAAAGGGGGTTCCAACCCTCGTACCTTCCACTCCCTAATCCGCCCTTATGGTAGACATGATCTTGAATCGAGGCTTTGGAATGATTGGGAGTTATGTTAGAGGGAATTGGGAGTCGGGCGGGAACCAGGTGACGTGGGTAGTAAAATAGAAAAATTCTATGCTTCATAAAACAAAAGGGTGATGGAAGTGGGAACTACGTACCCCATGTTCACCCCTCAATTATAGGGACGGGAACCAGATGAAGAGGATCCCTAGTGTATTGTACACATACCAATTATGATTTCAAATACGAGCGGGTGTGTCCCGCCAATTTTAAAGGGTTCCCAACCCAGGAGAAAAGGGTTCCAATCCTCGGACCTTCCACTCCTAATCCGCCCTAAGGTGGACATGATTCTAAAATCGAGGCTTGGGAATGAGTGGGAGTTAGGTTAGAGGAAATTTGGAGTTGGGTGGAAACGAGGTGACGAGGGTAGTTAAATAGAAAATTTCTTTGCTTCACAAAAAGTAAAGGGGATGGAAGTGGAACTACCCATGTTCACCCCTTAATTACAGGGAACGGGAACCATATGAAGAGGGTAGGAAATAAGGGATAATCTATGCCGAAATGACAAAAAAATGTAAGGGAGAGAGAAGTGGGAATCATTCCATGTTCATCCCCTCAATTACAGGGGTCAGTGTATTAAGTCACTAAACGAATTGAAGAATTACGTCACTAAATGAATTGAAGAATAAAGTCACTAAATTAATTTAAGAATTCTTTTTATTTTAGGTTTCTTACAATTTCTTTACCCCAATTACAATTACAGTAGTACTTTTAACTCGCAACCAAACATCACTCAAACTATTATTGAGTTAATTGATTGTAGATTTCAGCTGTATGTATTTGTATACGCCTGTGTTTTAAGACGGGACAAATTATGGTATACCGTTGTCTTGTTCGTCTGTCTTACATCATCAGGTGGTACAATAACTACAACCTGCTGTCAATATTTCACAAGACACTTTGGTGAATTGTTTATAAATAAATATCTATTGATGTAAGCTACCTCTCGATTTTTAGAAAGGAGTAGGTCCAGTAAGACCCCTTTTTGGCCCCAAAATATAGCAGTTTTACAAAATTGTTAAAATGTAAACTTTTAGTTATTTATTGGAAAGTAGAATACTTCTGCTACATAAATATGGGCTGTTTTTGACAATACAATGCACATATATCGGGTACTAGCATCATTAAGTCATGCTAAATTACTGAAATCTTCACCATTTTAGCATTTTAGTTAAATTTTAGACGGTTTCCGTCTTAAATGAAAGTGGCCGCATTTGTGTTCATTCTTAATATTGAAATGTCAGTTGTATTTGATGATAATACATAACATATATAAAGGTTGAGGATAAACACGGATGCGGCCACTTTCATTTTTGACAAAAACAAACCATCTGAAAAGTGACATTTTTTGGCATATTTGATAGATTTTTCATATTTAAGCTTGAATGACTAAATCAGTTAAAATCTTTCACATAAACTAATTGAATCAACTGAAATAGACACTTAAGTGTTTAAAAGTGTCCAAAATCTTTCGTCAGATGAACCTGAAATTTGAGGCCAAAATCGGACCTTACCGGACCTACTCCTTTCAGATTAAATGTTTTGGATAAAAGAGGTTGGGTTGCAATTTTCAGACTATAGCTCAAAATACTTTCACCAATTCCTATGAAACTTTGGTGAATAGTTTAAATCTACTGCTGTAATGTCTCTTCCAATTTTATAAACTTCAGATTTTATGTCTGGATCATTTATTGAACGTAATATAAATTCACCAAAGGAGGGGGGATTTCCACGTATTCGACATATAGCTGTTTCCTTTTAACCATTGTAGGAGATGCCATTTCCAACCATATTTCCCATTCAAATGTATTCGTTCAAAAAAGGAGGTAAAAAAGGAGGTTCCAACCCTCGGACCCCCCTATGATGCGTTCTGGAATCAAAGCATGGGAATGAGTGGGAGTTAGGTTTGAGGATTTGAGAGACAACAGGGCTTTTCTGTACTAACGGGACCCGTCTCTATTAATTTTATTTAATTACCAAGCCGCTCGTGAAAAGCTACACCTCAACAATAAACTTAGTTTCGTATCTCTGATATAAGAAGCTAGAAGTAATTTGCGTATTTCAAAGTATATTTTAATTTAATATTTGTTAATATAAAATCTTATTAATATCAATTTACCATGGCAAAAAATATAAGATTTTGAAAGAATGTTAAATTATTAAATTGAAACATATATCGTTAGTATAGAAAGTCCCTGGAGACAAGCAAGTGGAACAAGGTAACGAAGATAGTAAAAAAGGGATAATTTATGCTTCACCAAAAAAATATTAAGGGGGAGGGAACTGGGAATTACCAAATGTTCACCCCTCAATTATAGGAGCGAGAACCAGATGAAAAGGATAGGAAACAATGAATAATTTATGCTTCACAGAAAAAAGGAGTAAGGGAGGGGGAAGTGGAAATCATCCCATGTTCACCCAAAATTTAGGAGGTACAAAACACTACATGATTTATATGTCATATTACAAATATTTCCAATTTTGTATGGTTTTAGAGGAGTTGCGGCTCAATGAAATTTGTCTCTTCCTTCAGTTGTATAGATTTCATGGTATATTAACACAACACAGCTGGGATTGAGAGAAGAAAGCTCTCTTTCGATTTGACGAAAAATTTGTTTCCTGTGAAAATAAGATTGATTCAAAGAAAAATTTAGAAAGTACAAAACACTACGTTTATACGTCATATCACAAATATTTTTGACTTTGTATGGTTTCAGAGGAGTTCAATAAAATCGGTCACCTCCCTGATCGAGTATTCAGATAAATAGTCATCACTGCAGTATATTAGTGCAAAAGAATAATTTACTTTGTAAACAATGAATTTAACTTAACAAAATTAATAAATTGCAATCTTTATATTTGCTCCAAATATGCATGATTTATTTCCGACTGTACATCAAGCAATCAACAACCAAGATTTAATTTATGTGTTGCAAATGATTATGTTTAATATAAACAACTGACTTTGAACAAACCAATGCTAATAAATGACCACTTAATCAATAGTTAGAGCACTGAAAAAACTTGCACTAGTCTAGTAAAAACTGCCAAGATAAAACTTAATGTATAATACATTTTGTATTTGTGAAATACCTTCATCTAAAATTTTAACTTTAATAATCATATTGATGAAAATTTAATGAGCTCTCGCAAGTGAAGATATTTTTTATTGTGATATTCTTTTTTATGCCCCAACCACCCACCCACCCACACACACCGGCCGTAAAGGAAGGGTATTAAAAATTACCATTATTCGTCCGTATGTCCCAAAATTGGTTTCCATTCTATAACAAATGTTATGAAACTTATACACAATGCTTATTAACACAAAACACATATAAAGTTTAAATTCGGGTAGCGTCACTTTTCCATTCTAGAGTTATGCCCCTTTACAAATGGAAAAAATGCTGAATTTATTTTCTCCTTTCTGTAACTTTCGTTTGCCTCAAACAAATTTTATGAAACTTATATGCAATGCTTATTACCACAAAACAAAGATCAGGTTTGAATTTTGTGACCTCACCTTTACTGTTCTAGAGTTATGCCCTTTTATAAATGGAAAAATTGCTGAATTTATTCTCTCCTTTAACTTTCGTTTGCCTCAAACAAGTGTTATGAATCTTATAACCAATGCTTATTACCACAAAACACAGATTAAGCACACAATTGGGAAGTGTCACTTTTACCGTTCCTGAGTTATGTTCCGCTTTAATCTTATATATGCAAGCAGGGTTATCATCTGTGTCCCATGCACACATATCCCATTTATCTTATCTGGTGTCTATTTACCCAACATTGAATGTCGTAAACTTTTGTTTGCATAAATATTGAGGACATATTTGAGCTTAGTCTTTGTTAAGTGGCCAAGTGATTTGAATTCAACTTAATCAAAAATTACCTCGACCAAAAACGTTAACCAACAACTTTAATCTGAAGTGGGACAGACGGACGGACGAACGGACGAACGAACGAACGAACGAACGGACATTATATTAATAGCAATTTTAAGCTAAATAAAATCTATGAACGGTTGGCACTGATTTAAATTAGTGTCTCCTTCGAATTAACGACAGTCTTAAACATTTATGCTATTTATAAGTGTTTGGTACAGCTAGGTTGGCTGTCACTGTGCACCACAGTTCAACATAGAAACCTATTTGGGGGAAACCAGATAGCTCTTGAGCTCTATGTCAGAAAACACTGTCAAACATCCAAATATACTATCCACACTGATTTGTGTCCACACTTGTTATTTGTAAAAAACAATATATCTTTTCCGACCTTAAGTTATAACAAAGTCGTAATATACATGATACATTAGTATAAAAATCCCCGTTCAAGCCGACCGACCAGAATCTTTCATATATAAGAAATCCGTAAACCAACAAATTAAAATAAAGCTGGTCTTAGGCATATCGTATACTAAAATATATTAAGGATCTGGATAGGGTCTACATAAATTAAAGAGAATAATGAGTAAATTGCCAATATGACTAAAACGTTTACCAAATATCACATTGAAAGGTCAAACTCACCGGAGTGTTTTCTGAAGGGTACGATTCTAAAAAAAAAAAATGGGCCAGAGGCATATATACGTCTCTGGCCCATACTTCACATGGATGAGGTTTTAAGTTATCACGGTGCATGACCGTAGTATCCTCTCCAATGTCTGATTTAAAAGTTTCATTATCATTGAATCCTGGACACTAAATCACATTTATTAGTTTTTATGATTTTTTTTTACAGCACATGTATTAGATGTATCACCTTTCTGTGTTCTCATGTAAATCTGTATAAATGACCATACTGACTCAACCCTTTACCACATACATCACATGTATGAGGTTTATCACCTGTATGTGTTCTCATATGTGAATGTTAAAATTACTAAGATGACTAAACCCTGGGTACCACGATTTCCCGAGGATTGCAAGAACTAATTAATATTTCAAGGACCAATTGATTTATCCCGAAAACTTTATTTTACATGTAGTGTTAAACTGTTGAATTAGTATAACAGCATACTGTTATATGTATGTTCATTCTAATCGCTATAATTTATACTGTATATTTAAAACAGACATGAGAGAAAGATTTGTTTTACCGTTTCATTTATATGCGGCATTTTGTCTCTTTCTCTTTTTATGTGTGTCTGGCTGTTTTATATTTACAACCAATATTTTAACAGTATATTGAAAACAGACCGTACTACGGAAGCGTATTAGCGCCACACATTTTTTTTCTATCTTTGCGTTAAAACGCAAACCTCTGCGTTTTATCTTTTGATTTCAATTATTCATTAAGTTTTGTATATGCCCGTCTGTCATTAAACTTCTGTTGTGATTTAGTTAAGAAAAGAACCATAAATACAAGGAAAAGTCATTATAATAAATATGCATAGGAATCAGAAAAGTATATAATTTAACAAGAAAATAGATATGTTATAGGCATATTTTATTTGAAAGGCCAACATTTTAAAATTTTGATGAAGTAGATAAGAGCAAAATAATGTCATACAATTGTAAAACTGTCAAGGCAAATAGACAAAATGATCTTTCTGCTGTAAAATGAATAATTAAGAAAGATTTTTTATTTTAATTTTGATGTAAGAAATCTTTTTTTAAATCTCAGAATATGATAAAGATTCTTTGATAAAAGTCATGAAATTTTCAATCTAGAGTGGTAACTTGGTAGCAATTCAAATGGAGAGAACATAATTTTATTAATAAAACATCTTCATTTTATTCATCTATTACAAAGGGTAGTTAACCAACCTTACACAATCCTCAAAGGAGAGCTTACTTTGGAAGTATATTTATATTCGGCTATAGCTATATTAGCAGAGTTGTTTTTTTTTTTCTTTCTTCGGTATAACTTTAATTTACTCAATTTTCATTGTAATATATGTATATATATTATCATGTATATCATTTTGGGGCATTTTATAGCTTAATGTTCGGTGTGAGCCAATGCTCCGTGTTGAAGACCGCACTTTGAACTATAATGGTTTACTTTACAAATTATGACTTAGATGGAGAGTTTTCTCATCGGCACTCATACCACATATCCTGCTCATTATTAGTTAAATAGTAAAGCATTTTACTTTGCAATGAGTACAAAGAAGATAAATTTTAATATATGCAGCCTCCTCCATTAATAACTGCTGCTTCCTTTGAATCTTAAATAAGAAATAAGATAAAACAAATGTTTGCGTTATTTCGCAAAGGTTTGCGTTATATCGCAAATGTTTGCGTTAAACGCAAAAGGTTTGCGTTTAACGCAAATGTTTGCGTTATAACGCAAAGGTTTGCGTTATAACGCAAAGGTTTGCGTTGTAACGCAAAGGTTTGCGTTGTAACGCAAAGGTTTGCGTTATAACGCAAAAGTTTGCGTTTTAACGCAAAGGTTTGCGTTAACGCAAAGGTTTGCGTTATAACGCAAAGGTTTGCGTTATAACGCAAAAGGTTTGCGTTATAACGCAAAGGTTTGCGTTTTATCGCAAAGGTTTGCGTTACAACGCAAATGTTTGCGTTATAACGCAAAGGTTTGCGTTAAACGCAAATGTTTGCGTTAAAACGCATAGGTTTGCGTTAAAACGCAAAGGTTTGCGTTATAACGCAAATGTTTGCGTCATAACGCAAAGATAGGGAAAAAAAAAGGTGGCGCTAATACGCTTCCGTACAATACTCATTAGCATGGTAAAAGTAAAATCACAAAATACTGAACTCCCAGGAAAATTTGTAGTCATATAATTGTATATATATATATATATATATATATATATATACCTGCAGGCCTTTTGTCTCTATCTCTTTGTGTGCATTTCTAGATGTTTTATATTGACAACCAATATTTATAAAGTAAATTAAAAACAGGCAATACTCATTAACATGCATGGCAAATTTGTACAATGGTATGAATTTTTCAAAATACTAAGGATTTTCTTCTCCCAGGCATAGATTACCTTACAATTAGTCGTATTTGACATAACTTTTTGGAATTTTGTGCCCTAAATGCTCTTCAACTTTGTATTTGTTTGGTTTTATAACTACATGTAATGTGATCTGAGCGTCACTGATGAGTCTTTTGTAGACGAAACGCGCGTCTGGCGTATTAAATTATAAACCTGGTACCTTTGATAACTATTGTAGCAATACTCTAATTAAAATTGCATTTGATAATTGTAGCCAGCCATAAATTATCAGTTTTCCCATTAATTAATGAGGGTCATAATGGGGTGACCTTCATGACGAATAATCTTGCAAAATCAAGTTGAAATGACGTTAACGGTAATTTTGTTATGCATGACGATAAATTGTACACTTTTTTTTCAGACAATAAAAAAATGGACTGATTTTGACGAATCACGCTAATTTTTCCCAAAATAACGGTACCGATAATTATTTGAGACCTCTGATGAATCACGATAAGGATATTTTGAGGAATCACGGTAACATTTTAACCAATTTGGCGCTAACGATACCCGAAAATGACCGTTTGAGGCCTGACAGTAAAGGGCATTTCTACCATACAATTAATACGACAAATAAAATGAAATTGGAACTCGTTATTTTATTAGTATGAATTACCATATATTTGTGATAAAATAATGCAGTCATTGTCAATGATTGATTGATTGATTGTTTTGCGAAACGTCAAGTGGCAAGTATTTCATGCTTTTCTTCTTTTCCTCGTAGATTCCTCCGCAACGGAACATGCGTGTCACACTGTAGTAAAATATAGAACCTTAATTAAGCTTATCTTTAAAATTAAGATTAATATAAAAGAAAAAGTGGTTAGGTGATAAGTTTATAGCAGGCCATTATAGGTCTATTTGTGCTTTACTGAGTTCTTTTGCAACTGATTTAAGCAGTGTGTTCTTTTTTTTTTTGCTGTACCACCAATGTTCCTAGCTAGTTCGGGGACTGGGTAAATCGCTCGACCTTAATCTAGGACGGTATTTTTTTATTATGATGTAATTACTTGGACACCCCCATAAGGGGCCTCATTTGAACCCCATCCATATTCTCTTGTGTGTGACTGTAAATTATGTCGAGAATCAAATTCAGTATCAGAGGCGTCCGGCAAAATGGTCTAATTAAGTTTACCTACAGCGATCACGATCAGTCGACTGTCAACATGGAGGTAGTAAGTTTTAACATCGCTCCTTGCAGGTACATTTCCCTCCGATCCTTTTTCAATTGAGGGTTTTTGCTCCGTGTTGAGGGCGCCTCACTGTGATTGAGACGAACAACAGCAATACATGCTGTGTTCCTTTGTTTTTAGTATTTTAATTGTGCACATACTGTTTTTGTGTCATGGATTTATAATAGACACCCCACATTCTTCCTTTTCTTTTACTTTAATTTGCCATATTTCCCACAAAAAGTTTGTGGTTCTCTCCAAGTAATTTGGCTTCCTCCACCAATATGTAGCCAAGAGTGACGCAATGGCATAAAAACACCAACAATCAATCAATAAGACATTCTCCAAATTCTTCTTCTTCTTCTTCCAGGTAAGGAACCGAATTCAATATTTGAATGTATGAGGTCCCGCGAAAACTAAGCGCAGTGTCGGACAACACAGAAAGTTTTCTCTTGGCTATTTACAGGATAAAACGTTCTCTATATATATATACAATTAAAATTATTTACAGGATGTTACTGTCTAAACTTTAGCAGATCATGCCTTCAGGGCAGCTCTGAATCCTTCAACTGTGTCAGCTGATGTCGCTGATGTTGACAGTTGGTTCCAGTCTCTGATGGTCCTTGGAAAAAATGATTGGCCGAAGGCGTCTGTTGTAGCCCTTTCTTGGAAGAAGGGGTTTTTACCTCTGGTCCGGCTATCGTTTGGCGTCAGATATTGGTTCCGATCTACTAGTAGGTCTATTAGATCATGTTGAATTTTGAACAGAATGCATAGCCTATTTTGTTTCCTGTGGTCTTCAAGGTTTTCCCATTTTAAAGATATTACAATTTTGTTACACAGCCAGGTGTGCGGTCTGTGTATAGTTGTTGTTTACGAATCTGGCTGCTCTTTTCTGTACTTGTTCGATTGCTTTTATTTTAACCTGTTTTGTAGGATCCCATACCGTGCCATATTCAACTGAAGGTCTTACTATTGTTGAATATGCTGCTGCTTTAACCGGTTTAGTGCAATCTTTTAGGTTACGTCGTATGAAGCCTTGTGTTTAGTTTCCTTAACCCACTATATTGTCGATGTGTGTGTCCCAGGTTAGATTATCGCTGATTGTAAGTCCCAGGTATTTGCTAGCTTCAATGTGTCTAGTTTGTGTCCATGTAATTTTTTAATTAGTTGGTATTACAGGACAGTTCTTGGGTTGTATTCGAATTACAATGCATTTTTTCGCATTGAAGCTCATTTGCCTCTTTTTTTCCTAGTCCTCTAATGATGTTAGATCTTTCTGCAGTAGGTCACTTTCTGCTTGGTTGCATATGGTTCGATGGAGGAGGCTGTCGTCTGCAAATAGTTTGGTCTCTGATGATGTTGCTGTTTCTGGCATGTCGTTTATGTAGACCAGGAACAGTAGAGGTCCAAGAACTGTGCCTTGAGGAACACCACAGAGTACTGGTACTTGTTCAGAGTCAGCTCCTTCTAGAATAACGATTTGCATTCTGTTTTGTTGGAATGATCTTATCCACTTGTTTGCTTTAGGATTTACTCCGTAATACTCAAGTTTACGTATAGTAGGCGATGGTGTGGCACTTTATCAAACGCTTTTGCAAAATCTAATAGGATGATATCTACCTGGCTGTTAATTTTGATGCAATATCATGAATGCATGGTGATGATTAGTTTAGATTCGCAAGATCGTCGTTTGCGGAATCCATGCTGTGCGTTTGTGAGAATTTTGTTTTTGTCGAAATGGTCCATTACGCTGCTGTGTACAATGTGTTCCAGGACTTGGAATGTAATGGAGGCAAGTGATACAGGTCTGTAGTTTGATGCTAAGTGTCTTTCATCCTTTTTGAAAGTGGGACTACACTTGCATCTTTCCAATCTTGAGGGACTTCTCCGGTGTTTATGGATGCTTGGTACAGTTCTGTAAGAATTGGACCAAGTTGGGCTGCTGCTGTCGTTAGTATACAGGATGGTATAGCATCTGGTCCAGTGCTTGTATGAAGAAAGATTTTGTACTTTCCTCAATAAATATTGCCGAGTACTCCACCAATTTATGAAGAAAGATTTTGTACTTTCCTCAATAAATATTGCCAATGGCTTTTGAGTGGGATTCCGTCTTTGGGAAGGATTCACAATGCGGGGTACTAGCTCTTTATTCACACACAAGTCGGCAGTTCAATACAATAAACATAAACAAATTGGTAAAGTCCAAATTCATTTAATAAAGTCCAAATATAAAATATCAGTGTTACAAACTAGTTATTTTAAACCAAAAACAATATATTTGATACCGATGGAAAATCCGAACGCAGTTCATGTGCTCTCGTTGGCATATCCAATTAAATACCAAAAAGCGTTGCTAACAACAAAGTTTGTAATGGTCATTTCGTCAACAGAAATTAGATAACAGATTGATTACGTTTATCAAAGAGAAATTATTTCCACGCTTGTGTATTGAATTAAACATAATTGATCAAATAGAAATATTGAATAACCGTAAGATTTAATTTTAAATCTTGACCATAAGTATTGACAAATACAAATTTATAATCTAACATGTTTCAGGTGTAAACAAGTATTTCTGACATTTAAATTAATTATGAATTTCGAGATCATTACTATTGAATAAATTAATATGCCTGGTGCATACGAAATGTACACGTTAATAAACTGAAATAGAAATCAACATAATTAGATAGTTTGGAATATAAAATTTAGTACAAAAATAATGTGTGACACTTGTTGGCATTGATGGTAAATATTGCTATTAATGGGTATTTGCAATGTGAACATTTTGTATTATGAGTTATCTTTCCCAGATCGCAATTGAAGTTGAATCAGTTCAATGGAGTTTGATAGTCTTTTCGGCTTTTAAGTGGGGTTGTTATTATGGACATGTATGTGTTCTCTGTAATTCCGTTCTAAGGCCTTCTTCCAATAATTTTTTGGCACAACTAGAGTCCTTTACAAACCTGTACGGCTTCAACAATAGCCAATAATATTTTTAATAAAAATAATAATCAAAGGGAATAACTCTATTTCAGGCATATTGACACAAGGTCATGTTTTTCTCTGACTGTTTTTGACGTCTTTACACTAAATCCATTGGATGTTGGATGTGAACTGATTGATAATTTAGTCTTAGATGCATGATTTTTTTAAAAGTTGTTAGTGGCTTGTCAGTAACTGCGAGTACTCTAAGATCAGTACTTAGTGTCTTTTTGTTGTTGGGATATACAAGAACCCGGCCACGTCTACTCTGTGTTTTTGTTAGATATATTTCTATTTGTATTCATCTGATGAGTTAAACCTTTTTCAACAGATTTGTATAGTTCGTTCTGATTTTGTTCTGTTACACCACTGTCCCAGGTGAGTGGGAGGGTTTTGATCCCGCTTTCCTGTTTAACCCCGCCACATTCTGTATGTATGTGCCTGTCCCGAGTCAGGAGCCTGTAATTCAGTGGTTGTCGTTTGTGTTACATTTTTTGTTTTTCGTTATTTTTTGGGGCATAAATTAGGCCGTTAGTTTTCTCGTTTGAATTGTTTTGCATTTATCATTTCGGGGCCTTTTATAGCCGACTATGCGGTATGGCCTTTTCTCATTGTTGAAGGCCGTACGGTGACCTAAAGTTGTCAATTTCTGTGTAATTTGGTCTCTTGTGGATAGTTGTCTCATTAGTAATCATACCATATCTTCTTTTTTGTATGTTGACGTATTTGTAGATCTATCTTATCCTGATGAACACTTTCCCCTTTTAGAGTTTCTATATCAAAAAACAGTTTTCATCAAAATAGTCAAAAATGCAAAACATTGCAAAATATCGTCTTTAAGGAGGTATGGGTGTCTTTCGATATCTTGGATTTAAAAAAAAACAGTGAACCTTAGGTGGAGATTTTCGATCAAAGTAGCACAATTTCATGCATGAATGCAGATAACTAATATTCATTTTCATTTAAAAGAACAAATTTATAAGATTATCACTTATAAATATTAATATTTTAACAAGAGTAGATTATTTTTGCTTGCTTTTAAATTGGCATTTTAAGGGAGGTAACTCAGAAATGGTGCTTTTCTGAAGGAATCTTTAAGGATTTTGCTATTTAATTTGCATTTCAGCCAGGAAAAAATGTATGGTGACCCTATCTTTTCTTTTGATATTCTCAAGGCATTTGCTAAAAGCTATCTTCTCGTATTTTATTTTACAATTCTATCATTTCGTTTAGCTTCTAATCAAATATGATCCAATGTTTTTTTTTCCGGTATAATCCATACAAAATGTGTCATTTTGTCACAACCTGTAGCTTGAGAAAATGCTCAGTGACCCATCCTTTTTTAATATTTTTGAAGATATATCAATATATACTACGTTTTGGCAAAGTATGCACAAATTCTATCAATTTTAATTTATACTCCCATTATACCACTTTAAAGGACAATAACTCCAATAAGATGTAGACTGACGATTTGGACCTTGTTGACATATTTGTAGATCTTCAAAGAGAGGGACGAAAGATACCAGAGGGACAGTCAAACTCATAAATCGAAAATAAACTGACAACGCCATGGCTAAAAATTAAAAAGACAAACAGACAAACAATAGTACACATCACACAATATAGAAAACTAAAGAATAAGCAACACGAACCCCACCAAAAACTAGGGGTGATCTCAGGTGCTCCGGAAGGGTAAGCAGATCCTGCTCCACATGTGGCACCCGTCGTGTTGATCATGTTATTACAAATCCGGTAAATAGTCTAATTCGGTATGTCACATTCATGAAAGGGAAGGGGATTGTAGTTACGACGTAAGGAACATATCCGATATCATTTGTGAAACGGTTATTCCATAACGGTCAACCAACTCGTGATGGCGTCCGTAAAATTTACGAAGGGATGATTTCAACTTCACCATTTGGAACTCTTGGTTTAATAGCTTCCTTGTGAGCAGCAACCCTCTTTCAAGAAAATCATGATAGGAAATGCAAGCACGGGAATATCGTATCAATTGGGAGATATAAACCCCATATGCAGGTGCTGCTGGAATGTTGCTACTTAGAAATGGAAAGTTCACAATTCACAACAGTTCAAAGTTGTCTTTCTGATTATTTTGCTAGTAAAGTTTCTGGGTTTCAAATTGCATAATCGAGATTAAAGGTTAGGCAGAAACAAACTGGAAAGATACGTCGTTTAAGGGCAAGAACTCCTATTGTGCTGCACGATTCCATACTGCATGTTCTGATATGAACTCTTGCTTTATCATGTTTATATGTTTAATTGATGTGTGCATGAATTGATATGTATGTTTTGTTTTATTGTTTATCTGTCGGTTTTAAAAGCTCTTCAGAGCTTGTTTGTACTGTATTGCATATACAGACTTTAAATAAAGCATTATGGCTTATGTCTTATGTATGACAGTTTTGATATCAATAGGCATTATGTAGATCTCGTGATATTGAATAATTTTGCGCCTACCTATAGCGGTTTTCAAGATTAAAGACAAATCAGAGTGCTTGAACATTGTTGAAAGCACTGAATATTAAAGATTGCTTTAATTTATCAGTGGGAGGCAAATGTATAAAGCATGAAATGTAGTTTATTCAACTATAATCATAGACAAAGTAAGATAACTCCAATTTTAATAAAAAAAATATATACTTAAACAATCACATCATTGATATTTGTAGAACAAAGGTTCCTGCACCTTGCCCAAATTATGTAATATGTATGAACAGAGGGGCGAAAGATACAAGAGGAACAGGCAAACTCATAAATCGAAAATAAACTGACAACGCCATGGCTAAAAATGAAAGACAAACAGACAAACAACAGTACACAAAAAAACAGCATAGAAAACTAAAGATTGAGCAACACGAACCCCACCAAAAACGGGGGGTGATCTCAGGTGTTCCGGAAGGGTAAGCAGATCCTGCTCCACATGTGGCTACCGTGAAAAGTATCATTTTGTAACATGAATACCTGATCATTTATTTCATCGATAAACTTCTGGAAATGTTCATGGATAGTATATTATGTTAAGATCAATACACTATATTTTGTGTATATCAAAGGTAGTGATGATCCTTGGAAGATTTAGATATCAAGTCAGTAACATGGGGTTTTGATTGCATTTCAAGCAATCTTTTCCAAAAACAGTTCACCTTTATGTTCATATTTAGCAATGACAGACATGTTTGTCGGCAGGCGGGATTATCGGACATATTTTTACACTACTAAATATCCCATTGATAATTGTCGTCAGCTTTAAATTATATTATATTAATGATTTATATCACCAGTTCGTCTTCTCGTGTGTCTCTATGTACATTACCAATAAATCCTCTTTCACATTCATCTGATCTATTATAATAATATTTATGTCCAGTATATGTAAACATTCTTACATATATACAAAATCTTTAAACATGTTAAAGGATTTAATCAACATCAATCTTCAGAACAAAAATCTGATTTAGAAGTTTTTATCCCTAGTGTGTATTCTAATGTGTCTCTTTAAGTTATTACTTTCAATAAATGCTTAACCACATACATCAGTCATGGGATGTATGTGTTCTCATGTGAATCTGAAAATGACTAGACTGACTAAACCGTTTACCCCCCACAGTTATAAGGTTAATTACGTGATGAATGAATTCTTATCAGTCTCTGTAAATTATCAAGATGACGAAACACTTTACCACATATATCACAGTCATGTGGTTAATCACGAGAATGTATTCTTATATGTCTCTGTAAACTAGAAAGCTGACTAAACCCCTTACCACATTCATTACAGTCATAAGGTTTGTCGCCTGTATGTATTCTCAAGTGAATCTTTAAATTACTATGCAGACTAAACCGTTTACCACATACATCACATTCATACGGTTTATCCCTGTGTGTGTTCTCATGTGAATCTGTAAACTACTGAGATGAATAAACCGTTTACCACATACATCACAGTCATAAGATTTATCCCTGTGTGTGTTCTTATGTGGTTCTGTAAACTACTGATATAAATAAACCGTTTACCACATACATCACAGTCATAAGATTTATCCCTGTATGTGTTCTCATGTGATTCTGCAAATGACCAGGCTGTTTAAACCGTTTACCACATACATCACAGTCATAAGATGTATCCTCTGTATGTGTTCTCATGTGATTCTGCAAATGACCAGGCTGTTTAAACCGCTTGCCACACAACTCACAGTCATGGGGCTTATTACCAGCCTCTGCACATATGTGTCTCTCTCGAGTCCCTTTGATTGTGACTAAATCCTCTAGACCATACATCCTAAATAAGGTTTATCTGCAGTATTTGGTTCTTGTGCCACTCTATAAAAACAAAACAAAAGTTAAGACTAAAACCTTTTGCTAGTTCGGCTCCTTGTTAATAACATATATATATTTATGTTGTAATCATTGGTAATACAGTACACTGTTTTGGTGAACTGTACTTTTTTTTTAAATAATCTGGCCTCTAATTTGACAAACAAAATAAGCTGGCCAATTCGGTTGCTAAAAACATATGCTGGCTTCATCTTCAGCAAGAATGACATGTATGATGTAATAAATTGCTTTGCTGAGCGCAGTTGGATACGACCGCAGAGGTCCAACCCTGAATAGTTGAGACAAAAATGGATACAATATGTGCACTTGATAAAGTCTGTCTTTGGATTGTAATTAAATATTTGACACATAACAGGTTTCTGACTCAGAATAATTGTAGCCAAAGAACTTAGAATTGGTCATATGAATTGAATTTATATTCATTTTTTTGGTTTTCGTGCAATATACACTATGCTGTTGCGAATTAAGCCTATCCCCCAAAAAAAATAAAAACAAAAATAAAATTGTACCCCCTTTTTTTTGGCTTTTGTGCAATACACTATGCTGTTGCGTATTAATCCCCCCCCAAAAAAAAAAAATAAAAATAAAAAAAATCTTTTAATATTTATTAGTAGTAATTTCTAAAAAATAATTGACAGCTAATCACCCCAAGACAATACAACATTTCTTTATACATAATTTACAAGCAGTGTAAGGGAGGTAATCGAATCATACACAACATTTTTACTATAAAATGTATTTGGATTACCTCCCTTACACTGCTTTTAAATTGTCTTAATTTCTATTAACCAGGAAACCCTTGTTTTTTCCCCTTTTTGCCCCTAATTCCTACATGGTTTGAGCCATAACCCCCAAAGTTAACCCTAACCATCCCTTTGTGGTATGGAAACTTGTGGTATAATTTCAAAGAGATTTATACAGCTAAACACAAGTTATTGTCTGGAAACTACAAACATGCTTATTTGGGCCCCTTTTTTGCCTCAATTCCTAAACTCTTTGGACAAATGTTTTATATTAATGAATAAGTGAAATTGTCGGGCAATCTATGACAGGATTTATATGTATTACATGTACTTGTCTTGTTAAAATAAATGGTTTGTAACACATTGAGGCTAGAATGATTTCTCCATGTTGAAGATCTCACAGTAATTTTCAAGATGAAAAACAGAGATAAAAGGGTGTACATGTTTTGATTTTGTGTCAGGATCTTGTTCACCATATCCCGTTCTATTCATTATTAATATATATATTACTTTCTTTCTTACTTTAAGTTTTCCAATCTTCCATCTGAATAAAGATGATTAATAACTGGTGCATGCTTGGCTTCTTTATTTAAAACAACTTAATTTAAAGGTATGTACAAAAAGATCGTGCAAAGAACAAATGTAGTGATTAAAAACTATGTACAGGTGATGAAGCTATTTATATGATGGTGGAGAGATCTAGAATAGCATATGTGAGCTTGTCTCTGAAAGAGTCGACAGTCTGTAAATTAACAACTGTAGTTGGTAGGAGATTCCATTGCGTTATTGTGTACGGGAAAAATGAAAATCTGTACGAGTCTTTAGATGTATAAATATGTCTGACGGTGGGTGATTGATGTTTTCTGGTTCTTAAGTCTGATGAAATGAAAATTGTGCTAGATGGATAAAGCAAAAAGATGATGTGTGATCTTGTACATCATTCCAGGCGTGCACGTAATCTGCGCTGTGTAAGTTGTCGCCAGTTGAGTGTATCGAGCATGTTTGATACACTGATAGTGTTATGATACCTGTTGCAAGCATACCGAGCAGCTCTCCTTTGGACCATCTCTATCTTCGAGATAGATTCTGAAGTGTGGGGGTCACAGACCTTGCACGAGTACTCAAGTTTGGGACGGACAAGTGCTTGTTATGCCTGGCTCTTAATGTTCTGATTTGCTGTTTTCAGGTTTCTTCTAAGAAAGCCGAGTGTCTTATTGGCTTTAGAGATATTGTAATCTATATGTATATGTTTGTCCCATTTGAGGTTAGATTGCAGTTTGATGCCTAAGTGCTTATCAGATGTAACAGTTTCTAAGATATGTTTGTGAAGAATGTACTTATGTTGCAAAGGTTGACGTTTAGGTGTGACAGAGAGAACAGTTCACTTGTCTGGGTGGAAGGCCATCAGCAAGTCCACTTCCCATTTTGCTGCTGCTTCAAGATCAGCTTGCAGTTTGAGGCAGTCACCCTGGGATTTAACTGGCATGTAAATGTATGGTTTGGTAGTTTCCGAGGAGAAGATGTTTGAAATAGTTTACACCAGACGGACTACAACAGACACCAATTGATGGCAAAAGCTAACAGTTCTTTCGGAACAGTCAAACTAAAACGTTGGAAACTGATTATTTGAGTGAATTTTCTAAGTCAAAGGAAAATAACTCTGCATAAAATCATTAACAGACTGGAACAAAATTCACAAAATTATTGTAAACTATCCTTGATTTTGATACATGTTAGCGACATTTAGTGAAAATAAGGCATTAAGGTTAAATCCTGGTCGATAAGCTAATGTCCAGATTTATATATATATGTTAGCGACATTAATTGAAATAAGGCATTAAGGTTAAATCCTGGGCAATAAGCTAACAATGGCTAATGCCAATATTTTTATATATATGTAAGCGACACTAAGTGAAATAAGGCATGGTATGGGCTTTGCTCATTGTTGAAGGCCGTACGGTGACATATAGTCAGATAGTTGTAAATATCAGTGTCATTTTGGTCTCTTGTAGAGAGTTGTCCTATTGGCAATCATACCACATCTTCTTTTATTATAATTAAGCTTAAATCCTGGGCAATAAGCTAATGCCAGGATTTTTATATATACATGTATGTTAGCAACATTAAGTGAAATAAGGCATTAAGGTTAAAACCTGGGCATTAAGCTAATACCGAGATTTTTGTATATACATGTATGTTAGCAACATTAAGTGAAATAAGGCATTAAGGTTAAATCCTTGGCAATAAGCTAATGCCAGGACTTTTATATATATATACATGTATGTTAGCGACATTAAGTGAAATAAGACATTAAAGTTAAATCCTGGGCAATAAACTAATGCCAGGATTTTTATATATACATGTATGTTAGCAACATTAAGTGAAATAAGATATTAAGGTTAAATCCTGGGCAATAAGCTAATGCTCAGATTTTTATATATATGTTAGTGTTCGCGACATTAAGTGAAATAAGGCATTAAGGTTAAATCCTGGGCAATAAGCTAATGCCCAGATTTTTATATATATGTTAGCGTTAGCGACATTAAGTGAAATAAAGCATTAAGGTTAAATCCTGGGCAATAAGCTAACAATGGCTAATGCCAAGATTTTTATATATATCAGTGTATCCCAAACTCTGTCTGACCGAAAAAATGTCAGACAAAAAAGATTTTTTAGTTGAACAAAAATGTCAAATTCAATTTCGATCAGACAAATCCTGAAACAGTTTGGCACAGACTGATATATGTTAGCGACATCAAGCATGTTAAGTGAAATAAGGCACTAAGGTTAAATCCTGGCTAATTAATGCCTAGACAGTAAGTCTATTCATGCTATTGCCTAAATAATCATCATCATCATTATACATGTGTTATAAGGATTTTAACTTATATATATTTTCATTCAGTGTTGAATAAATAAAATAAAACTAACTTCATATTATTGTTATCATGCTTATATTATATACATCTAGTCACACAAACCCTTCATGACGACGAATGATTGGGGCTTAAACACATTTATTTAAATCAATTATACATGTACATTTACCAGGCTATTATTTCAACATGGGATTATTATTTATTATGGAATTTGCATCATCATGATAATTTCTCATGTTTCTTGTGCTCGAAATTTTTAATAAATTCCATGTTTATTCTGTATTTTAATATTCTGTGCAGTGCACAACACTGTCTATATAGCTATTACAAACTCAACAAAGAAGATAGCACATTTCAATACAATGTACTGTGCAGCGCACAACACTATCTATACGAAATACATTGTATGGAAAGTCATGAAAGTGTTTTGCAATGCTCAAAACATTATAATACAGAATAATCATGGAATTTATTAAGAATTTTAAGCACAAGAAATTATGCAAATTCCATATTAATTAAAAATAATTCCAAGTTGTAATATTAGCCTGGTATTTATATATTAGCAGTGTCTGCGAGTACCCCCATGCGGATACGCATAGCCAAATTAGCCTTTAGTAGGCTATGCGTACCCACAATCGATTTTATAATAGACTGTCATATGAGCAGGAATGAAACTTAAAAGATACACGAAAATTATCGATTATTTCCTGATTTTGTGAATTCAGTGAAGATAATGGCATTTTTAAAATTTGTATTTGTATTTAATGTACATGTAAACGTATTAGTTAGAAAATAGAAATAAAATGTAAATGCACATTAAAAGAATAAAATTATACTGAATTTGAATAAATATATATATATCATGTATAAAAAAAACTCGAGTGTGAAAGTTATTTTCTAAAATTATTAATTAACATGATTAAATGTCTAATAAAATTTGGAAACAGCAACAAAAATTTAAAAATATCTAAAACGACTAAAAATCAAGTTTGAGTGTATATATACAATTTAAAGAAATACGATGAAATTCCATATGTCTAAAACTAGATACATTTGATAATTATATATCCATTCAAAACTACGGATTTATCGTTTGCT
The DNA here is from genome assembly GCA_017311375.1 of Mytilus coruscus. Classification (NCBI taxonomy): domain Eukaryota; kingdom Metazoa; phylum Mollusca; class Bivalvia; order Mytilida; family Mytilidae; genus Mytilus; species Mytilus coruscus. The sequence continues at coordinate 4,367 of JAASAO010001475.1, read as the reverse complement.
ACTTCTACTGTTGCACCTGATATATTTCGGGTCTTCATATAGGTTAAAATGAAAATAAAGTGTAATATATGATGAATAAATTTATATGAATTAATAATCATGATAGTGTTTTATATATATAATATGAATATAATCTATTTTATTTATGATCAGTAATGCTAAGAACTTAAAATGTTCTTATTGTGTTTCTGTTTTTCTCGTTTGTTTGTAATGCCTTTTAATTTGATTCTCATCTAAATAAATATCGTATATTCCATTATTCATGTTATTACATTATATCAATAATTATAATTAATATTTAAAGAAAAATATTTCAAAACAAACTAGGATCGTTTCTACGAAAGCCTATTATGGACCTAGTAAAAATAAAATCTGCATTGAACTTTTTTTTTTTCATAGTCGAAATTTTGACATTTCAAATCTTAAAATCTCTGTGAGTTATCAATTTTTTTTTTACTTATTGCGATAATTTCTGTTTTTTTTTCAAATTTTATTTCCGATCCGATGACATTAAATTATAAAACCGGAGGCGTGTACGCGAAGACTACAAAGGTCAATTTGCAGGTACGCGCAGACACTGCCAATTTAATTCCTCTCCCCCTCTTCCAAATATCATGAATATCGTAGATGTCAATGTATGTTTGTTCCGCCTAACAGAAGTTCAACTGGAAACTTTGTTATAAACAGTGTCATAATATCTATTCCTGTTGGAACCAATATTCTATACCATTTATTCCGTTAGGAACATGTACTGTAATATTAAATTTATTCCTGTGGAAATAATATTCCAGAATATTTTTTTCCTTTTGCAGTCTGATTAAAATCAAACCTCTCAGCGCTCCCACTCGACATATCAAAAACGGGAGCGCTGAGAGGTTTGATTTTAATCAGACTGTTCCTTTTGGAACTGATATAATACAGTTATATGAAGGAACTTCTATTCCGTGACAGCTACGCCCCTGTAAACTAGAGGTTTCTTAGTTTTCACGTTATAACCAGTATTGAGGTTATTTGGCCATACAGTTTGTAACAAATAAGATAAATCGCTGTTTATTGATAAACTTACATAATGTTACTTTTCTCTGCAAGGATAAAACAGGGGAATGTAAGTAAGGGGGAAGGAAAGCAATGATAACATGCTGGGAAGATCTTATTCGAGTCTCTCTGAATCTTTCCATTATTGTACACAAAAGTGTAGAAATAGTCGAAAAATAATTTGGTTCTTATCATTGGTTTAAACATCGTTTCCGTTTGTGTGACAAAAAATAATGCAATGAATATTTATATTTTTGAACTCTTTTGTTCTTAAAATAGAATTTCAGCATCAAGTGTGCTTACTTTTATGCGCATTAATCGGATCACGCTTCAGTTATTTGCTATAAATACACGTTTCCTTTATTCTATCCTTAATTGCCATTCGTCGAGTTCAAGGATCGTATCGTTCCCGACTCAATTGAGCCAAATATATATCTAGTTGTTTATTTTTTCGTTGTTTTTTTGTTTAAATTTTTGTTGTTGCATTTTCTTTGTTTGTATTAAATTGTTTATTATCTGTGGTAAATTGTAAGTGTTCTGTTACTTGTTAATATTCTGTTTGTACACGTGTCAGCCGGTGTATTCGATCCATTATTGTTTTTCATTGTTTTTCGTTGTTTAAGTTGTTACATGTAAATGTGATACAAAAATCAGCTGTGATATTATTTCATTTTTCTTCTATTCATCTGTAGATTTCCTTAACATTTGTATATATATATTTAGTATACCTTCATTACATTTCATCATCATAAAACTTGCATCGTTGTGATTTTTCACTAATATTATTTTTCGTTATTTTCAGTTGTCAACGCTTTTTGAAATTATCCCCGTGTGAAGAATTTAACAGTTAAATTAATTGAGGTGTGTTACTTTTATTGAAAAATTATAAACTGCAAATCTGGGTTACGGTGTACCTGTATTGGTGTAATATGATTTTTTCACCAGGCCCATAAAACGGGCATAAAACAACGATGTATATTAGTTCGGCGAAATGGACACCGCACTAAACTCCAAAACATACTATAAAAAAAACCAAGAGACTTACATGGGACACGCACAAAAGATGACGGGGTTAATATTAACATCTTTACATCTCAAACCTCCACATATACCCCTAGCCAATGTGGAATAAACAAACACAGCAACACGCACTTACTATATTGTAAATATATCATGTCATAGAAGGAAATTTGCCAATGGAAGAGTAATCTAAAACTAGAATATAACCAATACGCATTTGGAGTTTTAAGTCATATGTGTATTCAACAATGGTCTGGTCAAAATAAACGATACGATGAGTCTGCAATATCATGTGTTAATATTTTCTTGTGATCTACCAACATACAAATCCATTATATAGAGACAGGAGGGTTGCTGTCTGTAGTATTAGTTTTTTTTTTTATCTCAAATTATGTTGGTTATTTGGAATTGTTTATGTGTGTGTTTTTTAGCTGCCTATACGGTATCAGAGATTACAGACGGAGAATTTTTTTAAATTAATATATGCACATACTTTAACACTATCTTTTGAGTATGTACATAATTTGTTTTTAAACTCGTCTCACGTACACCTTTGTACGGTAAGGGCTTGAATTATTATTGAAGGTTGTACTGTGACCTGTAGTTGCTTAGATCTATTCCTTTTTTGACTTAGTTGTCAATTGAAATAATACCACATCTCTTTATTTTATACGGGCACAACCTTGCATAAAAGAGTGATTTTGCGGTCGTATAATGGTATGACGTTTGTCGTCGTCGTCCGAAGACATTTGGTTTCCAAACAATAACTTGAGTATACATGTACATGTATGGATCTTTATGAAATTGTACCACAAAGTTTAATACCACATAAGGAAGGTTGGAATGGATTTGAGGGTTACAGTCCCAACTTTGTAGGAATTAAGGACCAAAAACAAGCATTTTTCTTGTTTCAGGACAATAAGTTAATTATAAGTGTATGGATCTCAATGAATTTGTACCACAAGGTTCCATACTTCATAAGGAATGTTGTGACTGATTTTGGGGGTTATGGTCCAAAACGTTAAAGAATTACGGACCAAAAATCGGTAAAAACTAAGATTTTCTGGTTTCCGGACAATAACTTAAGTATAAGTCTAAAATGGATCGTTTTAGGAAAAGGACTTCAAAACAATACTTTTCTTCAGGAATATATATATGACAGGACTTGACACTACCTAATTGTAGCCGATTTTATCGTCGGGTCATAGGTAATAAAGATACGATACGGAAACGGACATGTGTTAAAACGTACTCGCTATTATCCTAATAATTTCTGATAATATCAATAAAATGACATTTAAACTAGTTTAACAGTGATGCCAGTGTATCAAACTTGTATTCTGTCACTTCAAATTTGTTAGAATCGCATTCATATTATCATACAGAAAACATGGTAATAAAAATGGCGCCGATTACCTTCCCAAATTCAAAACATTATTAAACACTTCACATCAAATAAATTACACTTATTATGGTCATTTTATATGACAAAATGTATCTACTTTATGATAAAACTTGTATTTATTTACGATTAGAATTGTATGGTTAATTTATTGAGCAGTTCCGATAGTCTTTTAGTCAGACGCCACCAAAATCCATAAATTTCGCGAAGTCTCGTGGAGTCCGAGATTTTATCTATTTTATACTGAAAAGCCTATGAGATTCATTTCCGTTAGATATACTGTTCCCAGTTTTCTTTTACTTTTCATACGTTTTTCATTTCTTGACCAATTTCAATGGGGTTTCATTCAAAGTCTTGAATTCTTGGGGTTTTTTATATGCAGAATCTCGATCACTGTGTATTCATAGATTCTTATTTTGGGGTCCGTTTTCAATTTGGTCCACATGAAGGTCCAAAGGGTCCAAAATTAAACTTTGCTTGATTTTAACAAATACAATAGATTATTAGTGTTCTTTGCTTTGATGAATCTAACCGTGTATTTAGATTTTTGATTTTGGGCCGGTTTTCAAATTGGTCCACATTAAGGTCCAAAGCGTTCATAATCAATTTTAGTTTTGATTTTAACAAAAATTGAATTCAAGGGGTCTTTTAATTGCTTAATCTACGCATGTATTTGTATGTTGAATATTGGATCATGATAGATAAATATCCAATTTCATTTTTTACAGCGGATGACCATGATGGCATTCCGGTGTTATGTTACCACAGACATTTCTACCCACGTGACTTGCGTTTTTTGACTGATAACCGAACGTATTTCGTATAATTACGCGGATATCATCGATTGCAAAATAACACTCCTTATCGCTTGTTATATATTTATTTCATCAATAAATATTCATGAAAATAA
>JAASAO010001548.1:0-32695 GCA_017311375.1 Mytilus coruscus | reverse complement strand
ATACAATCTTCAGTTTTATTTCATATATAAACAAGAATCTTCACACAATATATTGAAATTGGACAGTTGTGTAAAACCAATAAAACAAATATACAATTTAACTTCGACAATCAACAAATACCATGACTTTAAATAATGTAACATTTAACACTCGTTCCCACTACAAGATCACACTCAGATTTTAGCAAATTGAATGCTTCAACTATGAACTTTATTTGGCTTCCAATTATTTTGATTCAAGCATCATTGGCGAGTAATTTATAAACTAAAGGCGCATCTGGCATAGTAAAAATTACAAGCCTGGTACCTTTAATAAATATTTAAGACAAATCTCAAAGCATGTATAATAATCAATATAAATAAGATGTTGCATGGTATGAGTGCCAGTGAGCTAACTCTCCATCCACAAAACAATGTAGTTAAAGTCAACACAGAACCTTGACTCACACTGAACAGCAAGCTATAAAAGCCCCCTAAATAATCAGTGTAAAACAATTCAAACAGAAAACCAACAATACAGTATGCATTATAATTTTTGAGACTAACTTAAGCCTGCCTCTGGATGCAGGATTTCTTGTTGTGTTGAAGGACCCACTTTATTATATAATAAAAATGTACAAAAATGTATAACAAAAACAAATTATTCGAGCCATGAAAACAAAGTCAAATATTTCCAAATATTAAAAAACCGTAATTACACATGAAGTTTAAATAATAAAGAATATTAAGCAAAAAGAGAGAATAAAAGAAAAACACACAACTTACTACGATTTCGGCAAATTTGGCTGAAAAATTAAAGAAAAGGACTTGAACAACCTACCCTATCATAATTTAAAGTACCATCATTTAATTTTTTATGAAAAAGTGAAATGGCGGCTCAGATGAAATATGAAAAAAAGGAGGACAAAAGTTTCGAGTAAATGCAGGACAAGCAACTTGGCAAAAAAAAATGCATGATTAAATCATGATACAAACAATAAACAAACAGAACTTATTTGATTCGAATGTAAATAAAAAGGCAGGCCAGTGATCACTCCTAAAAATGCAAGGACAGAGTATTAAATCCTAGCCTCCCCTAACCCCCTCTTTTAAAAGACCGCAAAAATACCTATATGATGTCAAAAATTTGATCCCAATCCAAATTCAGACAGTATCAAGCTTGAATATTGTGTCCAAACTTGCACCAACAGTTTAGGGTTCGACCTCTGCGGTTGTATCAAGCTGCGCTCGGCGAAGCATTTTATTTGTTTATGATTTCCATATATGGAATAAAAAAGTTTGGATAATTACGTTCTTCTCTCGCAAATGATCTCCAATCGCACTCGTGATATCATTCAACTGAAATAATTACAGATATAATGATTAGTTACCACTTTGATATAAATAAAAAGGTGTTGAAAAATAAAATCTTTATTCTCCGAGCAAAGAGTACATACACATTAAAATTCGCATTTCAATGAAATATAATATTTCATAAGTATAGGCGGTCTTCTCTGCCTGTAAATATTCATTCATTCGTTTAAATAAAAAAAAATTGCATTTATGATTGATTGATTGATTGTTGGTTGCTTAACGTCCAGTGGCAAATATTTCATGCATATTCAGGACGAGAACAAGTTCACAATAAATACAATAGGTAGGTTCTGTAATAGATTAAGGGATTAAGGTCGGAGAAATTTAGACTGCCACGGGAAATGAGGGTATATTGAATAGGGACAGAAATTTAGCCTTGCAACAGGTCACCTACGGACCCCTCAAAGAGTTGTTGCAAGGGTTCTTAACGTGCAAAGAGCGTGGCACTCTCTTCACACGAGGCATCGGATTTAACGTCCCCATTCTGACCGGACGTGACTGCGATTTTGTACATCCGCACAGCCAAACGGACGCCCCACTTTAGCGAGGGTTTTACCGCCGGTCGGAGGAAGACCAATGGTGACCATATTTCTATTCCCCAGTCACCCTTGGGGGTTGCTTCTTGTTGATATATTTGCAAAATCAGGTTGATGTCCCATACGGGAGTACTTGCTTTTCTGAACCAATCGCAGAAAACGAATCGTGTTTTATCCCCCAAATAAATTATATATATATATAAATTTTGAAACATATATAGAATAATGCCTGCTGAAAGAAAGGACCCATAAAGAAAATACCTGAACACAAATTAAGGGGCTTCCCAAAAATTTGCAAAAAGAGAGTTAAAAATGCATAATGACATTTAGAATTTACCCTATAAAATACCAGTGGTCATACACACATACAAAACAAAACAACCAAACTTTGCACCCCAAATAATAGAAATTCTCAAATTTCACTCCACCCCCAAACATAATAATAGAACCAGCTTGCATACAGTAAATGTAAATATTTGTGAGTAACCCCAAAAAAAGCCCCCTTTTTTCCGGGGCTGCTGTTGTCAAATCTCTTTTTTTCATTTCTTTTTCTTTTCTACTCCTCATCAATCTAAAGAGAAAGACGTATACATCAGTACATAAACAATGGTTGTCATATAAACAACCGTAATAAAACAATCGATGGATCTATTGGAGCAGTGATTTAAATTTTCGCAGCCTTTTTAACATTTTTATTTTAAGACAAATTCAGATATGCGCATGCGCAGTTGTTTTGGTTGGCAAAGTTTGAATATCCGCTTTCGAGACCACAAGGTGATCCTACAGAGTTTATATCAATATATTTCCTATATACAGCTTTTACATTTTTAGCGTAAGTATATACAAATTCCCTTGTGATTACAGTAAATACAGTATCGTATTTTCGAAATGTGAGCTTATCATGTTATTATGAAAACTGTACTGAAAAGTTGAAATTTTACACGAGGAAAATGGGGATGTTTAGTATGTTACCATTCCCAATTTACCTTGCAACGTCTCATGAATTTTTATCAATGAATATTTGAATTCATCATATGACTGAATCAAAAGTAAACAGAAATTTTATCATTATTTACCTATACAATCCAGTTACACGAAATCTCATAAAAAGGGGGGCTTGTTTACAAAATTGGGATGGAAAAGTCAGACGCCATATGGCTCAACAAGTTGGACCTTCAAAATTTTACTGTCAAACTTGAAGAAGTGTTTGACAAGGTAATCAAAGATGCAGGGTATACGTCAATTAGACAGATATCCATGCAACAGCACAAGTAATCCAGAAAGACATAAGTGGACAAACCTTCAATTTGTTCAAATTAAAATGTAGTTTGTAGGATTTTCATGCAGATTATTCCTTCTGCTCTATATAAAAGGAAATGTAGTTGAGACTTTGATGAGAGTTTTCACGAGTTCTTATGCTTTTGATTTATACGTTAAATATCATTATTATGAAGTTACTAATGGTTAAATGTGTTGAACAAAATTAAACTTGAAAATGTTATAACTTTTGATTTCGTAGATGTCATCATGAAGACGCAGACCTATGGAATCACGGAACAACAAGTGTCTGACAAAACAACAAACTTTCTTAAATGGGCTAAAAAAAAGGGGGTGGTGGAAGAAAGAAGTAGAAGTTTCCACTATTAATAAATAAATTTATTTTAATTTTATCGTATTAAATATTTCTCTACAATCAGTGGTTGAACATTAGAATACATGGGTTAGGAACATCAAACTTTGTTTTATATTTTTATCACTCACATATTTAAAATAAATTGATTGATTGTTGGTTGCTTAATGTCCAGTGGCAAATATTTCATGCATATTCAGGACGAGAACAAATTAACAACAAATACAATAGGTAGGTTCTGTAATAGAGGCGTCCGGGATTAAGGTCGGAGAAATAAATTTAGACTGCCACGGAAATGTAGGTATATTGGACAAGGACAGAAATTTAGCCTTGCAACAGATCACCTACGGACCCCTCAAAGAGTTGTTGCAAGGGTTCTTAACGTGCAAAGAGCGTGGCACTCTCTATACACGAGGCATCGGATTTAACGTCCCCATTCTGACCGGACGTGGCTGCAAATTTGTACATCCCGCACAGCCAAACGGACGCCCCACTTTGACGAGGGTTTTACCGCCGGTCGGAGGAAGACCAATGGTGACCATACTTCTATTTCCCAGTCACCCTTGGGGGGATTCAAAGTTGAAAATCAACGTTGATTCAACATAGGATTTCAACGTTGATACAAATTTGCCAAATCTAATAATAATACAACATTGATTCAACATAGAAAATAAACATTTATTCAATGTTTAACCAATGTTGTACCTGCTGGTATCCGGCTGTCATCCGATACCCAGCAGGCACACAAGGAAAACCCTAAACACACATATTTGTTATTCGGTTGATTGGTTGTTGACGGTCAAGCCATGCTCTCTTCACAAGAATGTGGTCAGTTTTATTGTTGAAAATTACTGATTTTCTGCGAGTAATTGACAGTCAATGACGTCTATTTAAAGTTTTGTGCACCCAACCACTTTTTTATTGTTAATAAGACAACCATCCACCAAAGAACATTATTTATACATCTTTGGGTCACCATACAGTCTTCAACAATGAGCAAAAGCCCACACCATGTCAAATATGACCAGAGAATGAATTGAGATTTGATGGTTTCTGTCAGATGTTGATTTTGAGTATTTGTATATAATAGCAAGAGTTTCTTAGTTTCCAGAAGACTAATGTTTATATCGAAATTCAACAATCTTTCTTCAAACAGTTATTGTTAAATCTTATTTCTGACAGAACATTAACTAATTGATCAAGCTTGCTTAAGATTGCAGAGATGGTATTCTTCTTTTGTTGGAAGAATGACAACTTCAGTATACTAGGCTTACATGAAATATTTTTTTGTCTTTAGTTTTTTTTTAATTTAAAGTTAATCAATTTTTTTCTGTGATTATTTTTTATACTTTGGTCTAATGGAGTAGTTATTGGAAGACCAATGGTGACCATACTTCTATTCCCCAGTCACCCTTGGGGGGCTTAAATTTTAGGTTGAAACGTAGTTGAACACAACCACTAACCAATTTTGATTCAGTCTTGAATATCACAAAGAACTTTAAAAACTTGTTATCAATCTGAAATCAACCAGTTATTAGTTGAAACAATCTTTATTTAACGTTGATTGTTTTACCAAAAATGGCATTCACCCTGTATTCAATCTGTGAATATTCAATCATTATAACTGGCTAGTCAATATTGATTTTTATTGGAAAATCTATCTATATGAATGGGTTACAGATTATTGATTCCATGATGATGGGAGTTTTTAACGACCTTGACTAGCTATACAGCCCTCGCACAGTCGGTGTGTTATTGGAGAAAGTTTCCTGCGGCAGAATGTTGCTAGGACATTTATTGCCTTGAGAAGACACTAGCTTGAATATTGCTACAGTTTAATATTATGGAATGCAACACACAGAAAATTCAGGATAAATGAAACTTAAATTTTAGATTGATTGATTGATTGTTGGTTGCTTAACGTCCAGTGGCAAATATTTTATGCATATTCAGGACGAGAACAAATTAACAATAAATACAATAGGTAGGTTCTGTAATAGGGGCGTCCGGGATTATGGTCGGAGAAATTTAGACTGCCACGAGGAATGAGGGTATATTGGATAGGGACAGAAATTCAGCCTTGCAACAGGTCACCTATGGACCCTCAAAGAGTTGTTGCAGGGTTCTTAACGTGCAAAGAGCGTGGCACTCTCTTTACACGATGCATCGGATTTAACTTCCCCATTCTGACCATACGTGGCTGCTAATTTGTACATCCCGCACAGCCAATCGGACGCCCCACTCTAGCAAGGGTTTTACTGCCGGTCGGAGGAAGACCAATGGTGACCATTCTTCTATTCCCCGGTCACCCTTGGGGGCTTAATTTTAGGTTGAAACACAGTTGAACACAACCACTAACCAATTTTGATTCAGTCTTGAATATCACAAAGAACTTTTAAAAACTTGTTATCAATCTTTCTGAAATCAACCAGTTATTAGTTGAAACAATCTTTATTCAACGTCGATTGATTTACCAAAAATGGCATCCACCCTGTATTCAATCTGTGAATATTTAATCTTTATAACTGGCTAGTCAAGACAATATTGATTTTATTGGAAAGTCTATCCATATGGATGGGTTACAGATTAGTGTAATCCATGATGATGGGAGTTTTTAACGACCTTGACTAGCTATACAGCCCTCGCACGGTCGGTGTGTATTCCTAAAAGATGTCGTTGGATTTTATAGTTTATACAGTTTTCCATCTACTAGAAAACGCGTGTCACACAGATAAACAAAAAATAAATTTGTCATTTTCAGTATATGTTAATTATTTACAAAAATCTACGCTAATCTTATCTTCCTGAATCCATTACGCTACGTATCAGCATTCATTCATTTGGAGCAACACCAAGAGTGAGATATGGTGTAACTTAACACGAAACGAAACACAATATACTCCTTGATCACCAATTCCAAATAGGAACGGGTCACCCAGGTAAACAAAATATTTTGTCATTTTAAGTATATCATAATTTTAACAAACTCCTTCACTTATCTTAATTACCTTAATTCAATTAATAATCTTAGTAGATACGAAACAGAAATTTATATCAATCTCAATTAGGTAAATCAAGTGAAAGTGGGAGTGTAGAAAACAGAAAATAATTCAGTCTGTTGTAGCATATGAGCTTATTTATACAATTAACCCACCTCATATCGAATCTATTACGTCCTTGTTAAACTAAGAAATGGACAAATAAATTTTGTTATGATGTTCAGTATTGTAGTCGTGTTTCAGTCCTAAGACTAGTCCGAGATTACTCTGACGTCCAACGGCTGTTTTGCCAGACAAGCTGGGGCCGTGGGACGTCAGAGCTCGTCCCATATCAAAAAGTGGATATTTGCCCGTCCAAAATAGATGCGCTGCTTCGTCGCTTCTGGTGCCAACGGACGGCCTTGGAATTATATAAATCGGGTATCAATTTGTTCATTTTTCATTTATCTCTTCATTTATGTAAGTTTCACCTACCTGCCACCCTTTATTTTCTCATATTTAGACAGTTTTCACAGTGTTTACCAGTACACATTAGACGGAAAGATCCAGATAAGCACATACTTTGCAAAACATGCAGACAAACTGAAGCTTAATAACAACATAACACTGGACTTTGACAGTGAATATATTTTCCAAGGCTGTCAATGCGAGGATGGAAATGAAAGTTGCCAATGTAAAATATATGCTGTTCCTCTGAGGTGCAAATATTCAGAGGAAAATGGTTTTGAATCTTCAGAAATATTAACATCTATCCATCAAACTAAAGGTGAAGCAGAAATGGTGCAGTTAGACTGGATTTTTGAAATTGAACTTGAACTTGCCAGTGGAGAAGCTGTAATGAGTATTATTATACTTCATGTCAAAATGCCAGATTTTTAATAGGAGGGAGACAATTTACTCTATCCCATGGCAAATACTCTATTACCCTTCACGGAGACGCTTGCTCAAGTGTGCGCTTTAATAAATACGGATGATTGTTATGTACAAGACGACATAGGTTATTCTGTTTCAATGTCAATGGGTCCAAAGACTTATCTAATGAATCATTGAAGGCCTCTTCAAGAACCTATAGGTGTAAAGTGAAATTAAATTTATATTTTAAAAATTAATTTCATTAAAAAATCTATATACATACATGAATGGAAAAAAAATCCTATCCCGGAAATTTCCTTTTTTTCTGTCGTGATATTCGGGAAAAGACTGTGTCGTAGATTTCTGGAGGAACTGAATAATTGATATGTTATTTTGTTTTATTTATTAAAGACTCATGAAACCTTATTCGTTAATTTTATTTTATAATAGTCGGATCCGCCTATGGTCTCAGAATGGCAATACACGGACTTCTTCTACAAGCGAAATTATCTCCAAGCGACTCATTTCACAAAAAGAGTATACGGGGAAAAAAAAAATACCCGGAAGTCCTGAACATTTCAGTATAACTTACGATATTTTTTTAATTAGATCGTAGTATATTTACATGGATATATACCTTGTTTATGTAAATAAGGTAAATACCTGTGAAAATTTTCAGTAGAACAAAAACGGGAAGAAAGATCATACAATTATAATAATTGTTTATAAGTATTGAAACCATACAAATAACCATGAACGTATTTTCACATAAATTTTGATTAATAATAAAGAGGATCAGTTGTACCTGACGTTTCTGTCTTTTTCGAAGGCCGACCTAGGCTTTTTAGGAGAAGATGGTCCTTTTTCTGCATCCACAACTACAGGAATGTCGGGTATGGCGTCATCTTTCAGTGCTGCTTTTGCACCACGATATCCCAATTCTAAAAGTCGTTCTGGGTGTCACCTATACTGATGAAGGGTAAAATGCTTAGAACAAATTCTGCTATGTTTAGACGGTGTAAAGTCCTGTCGTTTACAATAGTGAACCCAAGCACGGTTTCTCTGAGAATCTTTCGGAAAAGTAAACCAATATATATTTTTTCACATTGAGAATTACTATTGCAATCGTAAACCACACAATACGGCATATTCATATTAATATTTACGAAATATAACTCTGCAGAGGCGCAAAGAGACGTTTTGACTGCCCAAATTACACTACTCAGCACTGTGATTACACAAGTTGGATCTTCTTTGGAGCAACTTTCAGCAGCTCCAACGACTGTTGAAGGTACACCCGAAAAGAAACAACCTGTGATGACGCAGTCTTCGCAGAAAGCAATTAGTATGCTTCCCGGAAAACAGGCTAGGGTGTTGTCGCCAATTATAAAAAAATCGTAAAACAAATGTCATTTTTGCCGCATTATTTATTAATCTGCTGTTGACAAACCTTTCAGGAAAAAAACATGGCAGATGTAAAGCAGCTTGGCTTGGCTGTGATGTGTGGGCTCATGCATCATGTGCCGACATCACAGTAAAAAAACTGAAAAGTGCCAAGACTATTCCATTTCTTTGTCCTGATTATCTCTTATGATGACCAAAACTCTTACCATTTTCATTACTTTTTAAGGATGTAGTCAGGTCCAATTTAACAAAGCTACAGTTTAAAATTAATACTGTTTGAAGTTAGGAAATCTACAATCTGCTTATATTTTGTTAAATGACCTTTTATGAGCTATTGAAGTCTTATTTCTATGAAAAGAAAAGTGGGTGCCATGGGGCAAAAAATAACATGTTTATTGATGGAGAAAAAACTAAGGTGTCAAATTTTCAAAACCTCACCTGACTACATCTTTAAGGAAATCAGTTTTATTCATATCTATATATAATATGGCACATGTCTCCATAAACTTGAGGTGTATTTTAATTATATATATGTTCATATATAGATATAAGAAGATGTGGTATGAGTGCCAATGAGACAACTCTCCATCCGAGTCAAAATTTATAAAAGTAAACCATTATAGGTCAAAGTACGGTCTTCAACACGGAGCCTAGGCTCACACCGAACAGTAAGCTATAAAGGGCCCTAAAAATTACTAGTGTAAAACCATTCAAACGGGAAAACCAACGGTCTAATCTATATAAAAACGAGAAACGCTTATGAACCACATCAACAAACGACAACTACTGAACATCAGATTCCTGACTTAGGACAGGTGCAAACAAATGCAGCGGGTTTAAACGTTTTAATGGTACCAAACCTTCACCCTTTTTCTGAAACAATAGTATAACATCACAACATAGAAAGACACACTATAAAATATCAACTGAAATAGCTTAACTCAATCAAAGGACATATTAACACCATTGAACATACACTGAACAAATAAATTTGACCTATGATACAATGTAAATTCAAAATCATATGTATTTTTAATTCAGATGTTTCGATTTCATATTATAGATTTCTTCTTTTAAGAATTAAATTATATGTATACATAATAAAGCCTCTTTTTTTATCAATTATTGAATATATACAGTGACCTTAAAAAATGTATTGCAACACCATAATTTTGAGATGGTCTATTGGCTGCAAGTGGATTAAGCCGAAAATTGGGAATAAAATGTGATAAAGTATATGAAAATGATCATATTAAGCCTCCAAATCTCATTTATACAAAAAATATAAAAAATAGTGAAATTTTGCAAATAATACCCCATGATAATTTACCTTATGATAATGCAAATGGTGTAATACATTTTCCGGGTGTATAGTTGATTTTAAAAGTTTGTTTGGATCAATACTAAATTGTATATGCTCTTTTTGTGTTTTGGGGCCATTCACAGCTAGCTGCCTGTAAGTGGGCAATTCCTACTCCATTGAAGTTCATGTGGTTAGCACTCGATTTATTTTTGTAATACATTTAGCGAGTTGGTGATGTCTTCGTGCCATTGACCCCTATCTGTTCTTCGTATCAACAGTACCTTATTCATGTTGTCTAAGTTCCTAAAAGCTTTCAATCAATTTTTTTCAGCAGGAACACCAATCTGCTTAACCCAATGCTTAGCCTCTTTGTTTACTTCTTCCAGACATGCATCGCCCCTTGATAATGGCCCTTGTTACCAGTTCGGTGTAAAGTATATGAGGACTGAACAATCTCTTTAACCTCTGGTAGCATAACAGTTTCGATATATTTATTCAAAGCTAAGATTCGTTGATAACGAGGATGGTGTCTAGCATACAATAGGAGAGATAGCTTATCTCTGCCTGCAACTAGAGCCTCTTGGTCTCCCTTCCGACAACAATTTCGAAACAACATGACTGCATGCAAGAAAGTAGAGATCATATGTTGCATGAAGACATAATTTGGATCGTTAATTTCATTTGACCATGCCCAGTAGTTTGGAACTTGAGATTTCCTTATGGTTTTCCTTAGTGTCTGACAAAAGGGATCAAAAGCTCATAGGAAACACCAACATACATGATTTCTAGAATTGAAAATGTTTTAAGAAGTTAACAACACCTCTTAGCATAATCTAAGGATTTAGGTGTACTGAATCCAATTTTCATACATAAATCTTCCAAAACTATATCCCAATTCATTTCAAAGAAAGCCTTACAAGCATTCATTTCAATATGCAATAACCCTGGCATTGGAATAACCCATCCAAATTCATGTGTAAAGCTACTTACGAAAAGTGCATGACACCTATGCTCCATAAAATTGTCACATGCATAAATGCATTCAGAGCATCTTTCCCATTTCAGGACATGAATATATGCTTCCATCGCATTCAATAAAAAGCCAATTCCTAGCATGCCCATTGTATTGATGTAAACCTGCTTGTTCTCCAATGTTGAAAAGAATTTTAGAAATATTGTCAAAACTATTTGGATTCATGAGATCTGGTTCACCTGTCTTGACTGCATGTTTCTTTAATATCAATTTTATCAAAACGTCTTTGAGGGTACAAGGCTTTTATCTTTAAATAGATCGGAATAATCAGCTTTTCTTTAACTAAGCTTCCTTTACAATTTGAACATTTTCTACTTGACATTTCATTTTCTCCACCACAGCTGATACAAATTTATATATTTTTTTTTCACACATTGTTTCTGAAAATTGTAGTGTAAATAAAATCATTTATTTCTCCATTTGTTTCATTTTGATCGTCAATTACAAAAGAAAATCTTTCTTTAATGAACGCATTCATACTCATTCTGAAATAAGAGAAGTCTTCTTCATTCTTATACATTCTAGAGTTTTCCTGTGCCCGAGATAAAAAATTTCATGTCAGTAAAGAGCCAAGTATTGGGAGAGTATTTTTCCTCTTTTTAAATTTCATTTTTGGGGTCTATGCTGATGTTAATATGGCTAGTAATTACACTCACGGGTACTTAATTTTCAGCTTTTATACGTTTTCCCAATGACTTGTTCATTGTCGAAAACTGATCGTAAGACTCCATCAGGAAACTTGGGAGGAAAAATCGCTTGATCATTCATTCATTTTCATGTATTCATAACTTCCTCTTGGATTCATTTTTCCAGAATATAAAAGTAGTCTTTTGCTTCTAGATAATGAATGTATTAGGATGTTTTCCTGGAATGACAGTGGGAATACCAATTTTGAATAACGAAAACCATACAAATGTTCAAAAGCTTTGGCTACCTTGAAAGAAAGGCAGGTATTTCCACATAAAGATTTTATCATATGAACTTGTTCTGGAGCTCTATCTGCTAGCCATGAATCTGCATTGTAAGAGAGAAGATTTTGCGAGTCCTATGCAGATGGCACAGTGATAAATTGATGGTGTTGATGTAAAGCAGGCGATATTAAGGGAACAACTGTCAACAAAAGTTTTACTTTGGTAAAAGTGATTATTCAAGACAAACATGGTGAACACATATCTCTTAGTTCATGTAGAAAATGTTATGCCTTTAACAACAAATATATTGAACTTAATGACACAAAAAGGAAACAAAATGCATTTTTTTGAGGAAAGATGAAAGAAAATTGCGCACAACTGCAAGCAGTGCAACTATAGTTACTATTAAAGACAACTGACGCAACGTCATTTACAGGGAACAAATTCACGAGACATGACACTCAGCAATAACCTGTGACTAAAGTGCACGTACGATCACAATGTAATATTTTATTTTAGATACCGGCATGTATGGCTTCCATTACGGAACATTGGCTTTCTAGTAATTAAAATAGATCATAAACCATCAATAATAGAAGTTGAACTTGAAGGTCATATGAATCGAATTTCTCGATATTTTAATGCTATCAAAATTATTGAACCAATGCATGCATATATATATACTAGACCAAGTCTTGCATGCACGTTTTTTTTTTTTATATCTATAACGTATTATCGACAAATAATATTTCATTCAGTGGTTGTTGATCGCGAGCTAAATAACTTTCGAGTTTGTCCCGAAGTTTACATGACATAAATAAACAATAAAAACAGTGCACGCGAAAACTTCACAGATAAGTGATTTGAAAGAGCCATGGTAGATTTTATATTTTCCATACGTTCCCATTTGTTAATTAAACTACTCATTACCATTTTTCTTTTAACGAATCTGTTGTTACTATTAGTTTTATTAGACTAACCCCCTTTTTCCATCCCCGACCCGGTCAATTTTGTTTAGGAATGAGGTCCAAAGGGGTTTGAATGCAAACAAGTTTTGGTTTTCATATATATGTATTTTGTTCTACATTGTTTTCACCAAAATTATTCGGTTTTCATCAATTTTGTTATTTGAACCAAATTTGGAAGGAGGGACCGGTTGTAGTCGGATCAAACTGGTTTAAACCAGTTTTATACAAATTATAAATTGATCAATACTATCTTATCTGTCATTCAAACCATAAAAAGAACCAATCAAAATACGTTAATTGATGATAACCTAAAAAACGATTGAAAATTCCTAAACAATAGACAGTGAATATTTAAAGGTATGACGTCACGAAGGATATTTTTGATAGAATAAATGTTTGATTAGCGGGGATCGCATATAATCAACGCGAGACAGTTTTTGGAAATGATTAATTGTTGGTTGCTTAACGTCCAGTGGCAAATATTTCATGCATATTCAGGACGAGGAGAACAAATTAACAATAAATACAATTGGTAGGTTCTGTAATACGGGCTTCCGGGATTAAGGTCGGAGAAATTTAGATTTCACGGATTTCACGTCCCCATTCTGACCGGACGTGGCTGCAAATTTGTACATCCCGCACAGCCAAACGGACGCCCCACTTTAGCAAGGGTTTTACTGCCGGTCGGAGGAAGACCAGTGGTGACCATACTTCTATTCCCCAGTCACCCTTGAGGGGTTTTGGAAATGAAAACAGATCTATACTATGCTGAAGACGATATTATTAAAAGGGAATAGACAGCTTACATTCTCCGTTGCAAATACGTGTATGGGCCCAACAACACCCATCTGTCGTCACATCCCTTAATTTCTCAACGACTTCTTTTAAAATGCAATCTATGTGACAAAAGTTTCAACCAACCAGCAAAACTTGAATCTCATAAACAAACCAAACATCGAGGTATTCGGTATCCATGTACAGTTTCACAAAACGTTCCTTCAGAGAACTATGCAAAACGCAAATCTTTGATCAATCATCCCTACTGTTCTGCAAACATTTGAATTAATTGAAGGCTTATGATCGATTTCCTTTACTGTAAAATGACTGCATGTAGTTAGAAGAAAGAATTTCAATAACTTTCTCTTATTTATACAAACTATTTTTAAACAAATTATTTGTGACTTTTGTCCTGTGACTTTGTCCTATCAAATTTGTGACATTCTGTCAATTTGCCACGGTTCACACGGGTAGATAGACAAAATTTAGTCATTTGCAGTATGTGACAATTATTTACGAAAACCTACGCTTATCTTAATAACATGAAACCATATATCAATTAATTGACGAGAAACGCACATTCCTGCATTACATTCAGTAGATAAGGAAAAAATATTCGAAAATGAAGTAAAGATTCCAGGTCACCCAGTAACAGAAAATAAGTTTGTCATTTACAGTGTATGCGAATTACTTACAAAATCCTTCGCTTGTCTGATGTACCTGCATTTATTTATTTATATAGGACCAATCGAGACGCAAAGGAAAATCAATTGTACAAGAAACCCGAAGAAAGTATAGATTCCGCGTCACCCAGGTAAACTGAAAAAAATTTTGTAATCTTCAGTATATAATAACAAGGTATAAACACCTACGCTGATCTGATTTACCAGATGCCAATCATTAATTTTAATCGAAAAGTGTAGTTAATTTCTCTTATAAATCACTTATAATCCAAGCATAGATCTCGGGTCACCCAGGTAAACAGAAATTAATTTTGGCATTTACAGTATTTGATGTGATTTTACAGGAAAACCACGCTCATGGTCTTTATCTTCCATTCGACCTTGAAGTATAGGTTGACAGGTTAAATTCAGGGACATTTCTATAGGATTGAAATACATTACGAATAATTGAAAGCAGAATTCTAATAAATTATTTAATTAATTTTCTGGTAAATATATTTTGATATTGCTTTTAAATTTGGAAAAAAAGCAGGACAGGAGCTTTGATTAAATAAAAAGGCATGATGAGCAACTTTGCAAAAAAAAAAAAAAGGCAGGATGACAATTAATGAAAAAAAAGTCAGGATAAACTAACAAAGAAAAAGCAGGACCGAATAGAATGAAAAATAAAAAGGCAGGACAGAGATTACAAATAAAAGAAAATGTAGAACAAAATTTTTCATCCTAGCCCCCCCCCCCCTAAAAATCAAATGGTAGCTCCCTAAATGCTACAAAAAAATATGCGCGCCGTCTGGTCCATGCTATCAATGAACAAACACGTGGAACGTCAGGGTTCGAACAATATTGATTTAACGTGTAAAAACTGGACAACAGGAATCTCTAATAGATCATCTAAGGATATAGAAGAATTTGAAAACAAATGAGATAAATATAGGGGACACTGTGAAGAATAGGAAGCTAATAGTGGATGATCTGGCTGACTAAGTGGAATAATTTGACAAGGAGATGAAAATAGGGAAAATGAGATGAGCTAATAATTTCACGATAATCCATGCCGAAGAGGTCGGTCTAGCCAAAGGACCGAATGTTTTCAGCATAAACGGATAAGAACACTCTGTTTTGAATTTCCTAATTCCTGAAAAAAAAAACATAGGTGTAATGTAATTGTTGACGAAACCGCAAACCGTTCTTAATTCTACATAGGTTTTGAGAACGAATACATTCATGGTGTGGTTCTGGGGTCAATGAATATTGAATATGAACTGATTTTTGGTGTCTGTCTGTCCATCAGACGATGAACTCATTTCAGATTTAACGACCCCAAGGATGACTGGGGAATATAAGTATCGTCACTTGGGTCTTCTTTCGACCGGAAACCCCAAGGGTGACTGGGGAATAGAAGTATGGTCACCATTGGTCTTCCTCCGACCGGCGGTAAAACCCTCGTCAAAGTGGGGCGTCCGTTTGGCTGTGCGGGATGTACAAATATGCAGCCACGTCCGGTCAGAAAAATAGGTCTTCAGTGTAAGCAATATGCAATTGCGTCGTCGGAACATAGGATTCTTTTAATCGAATTCTTCTATTTGAGTAGATTTTGTCATGTATTAATAGTAGATTGATTGTGACGCGAATGGTGTCATTTGTTATGTGTTATATATTAGATATCTTGAATGAAAACGAAGCGGTTCTTGATTTTTCTTTTCTTAGCATCAGCGAAAACTGCATTATTGAAATATACATGCGGAAAACCAAGGTTAATTTGTTTTGAATGTTGCAAGCTTTGCGATTTCTCTTTAAATGCCGAATCTATGAACACGCACTAACGTGTCACGTAACGGCTTATCACTGCTTGAAGAACAATTAAGTAGCATTTCGAATTTGTGTCGACAACATATTTTGGAGAAAACTTTTGTATTGGCGCAAATCTAAGGCACATCACCTATGAGTTGCATCGCCTTAGACTCCGTTTCACCACTCGTTTATCCGTCGTCAACATAGAAATAACGTTGAACAAACTCAGATGTCTCAAAAAATTGTTCCCCGTTCGTTCAAGTTAAAAACTTCAAACCATAGTTGGCTGGTAATGACGCAGCTCCAAATACATGTTTAGTCATGCGATACTCTAACGGTTTGTCGCACGAATTCGTGTCTCTGTTACCCCCAAGGGTGACTGGGGAATAGATGTATGGTCACCATTGGTCTTCCTCCGACCGACAGTAAAACCCTTGCTAAAGTGGGGCGTCCGTTTGGCTGTGCGGGATGTACAAATTTGCAGCCACGTCCGGTCAGAATGGGGACGTTAAATCCGATGCCTCGTGTAAAGAGAGTGCCACGCTCTTTGCACGTAAAGAACCCTTGCAACAACTCTGTGAGGGGTCCGTAGGTGACCTGTTGCAAGGCTAAATGTCTGTCCCTATCCAATATACCCTCATTTCCCGTGGCAGTCTAAATTTCTCCAATCTCAATCCCAGATGCCTCTATTACAGAACCTACCTATTGTATTTATTGTTAATTTGTTCTCGTCCTGAATATGCATGAAATATTTGCGACTGGACGTTAAGCAACCAACAATCAATCAATAAATTTCTGTCCCTATCAATATACCCTCATTTCCCGTGGCAGTCTAAATTTCTCCGACCTTGATCCCGGACGCCTACACCTACCTATTGTGTTTGTTAATTTGTTCTCGTCCTGAATATGCATGAAATATTTGCCACTGGACTTAAAGCAACCAACAATCAATCAAGCGTGTGTCTGTTCTCCCACCATAAGAATCTCGGGAAGTGTCGGTCTGATTCAGATACAACGAATTGATGAAGCATTTTTTCAACTTAGCACATAATTGCAATATGGTGCGTTCAAAATCGACATAGGACTCTAGCAAGCCAGTTTGTGATATCTGGGTCTGTGAATAAATGTTCATTTGGAGATTGGCCACGGTACATCAAATATGTACACTTAACTCATCTTTAACAATAGTGCACATGCCTGCTTTACTGATCATTAATTTTATGTTGACAGTCTTAAATATAAAGCTTTATTACAAGATTCTCTTAAACTTAACATGATACAAGAAAATAAGATTACGGTTAGATAAACCGAACCGGAAACACATGTGCACCTAACACCAATTGTAGTTGCTTATAGTTTCTAGGAAACAAACTTAACCAGGAAAACTTAACATTGAGCATTGAACCATGAAAATGAGGTCAAGGTAAGATGATACTTGCCAGACAGACATATACACATTAAAATCATTTCAATAGGTTTATAGACTTGCCCTTTTGCTTATAGTTTAAAAAGAATAGACCAAAACACAAAAATATAAACACTGAGCAATGAACCGTGAAATTGAAGACCAGAAAAAAAAAAAAACCTGCCAGACTGAAATATACATCGAAAAATATTTCCATACACCAAATATAGTTGACCTATGGCATATAATATTTGAAAAACAGACCAAAACACACAAGCTTTAAATTTAACCACTGAACCATGAAAATGATATTAAGGTCAGATGACCCCTGCCAATTGTACATGAACACCTTCCAATCATTCCATACACCAAATATAGTAGACCTATTGCTTATAGTATTCGATATATGGACTTGACCAGGAAAACTTAACCTTGCTCACTGATCCATGAAATGAGGTGGAAGTCAAGTGAAAACTGTCCGACAGGTATGAGGACCTTACAAGGTACACACATACTAAAAGCAGTTATCCTATTACTCATAATAAGAGAGAAATTAACATTACTATAAATTCCAACTTTTCTTTAAGTAGTCACTGAACCATGAAAATGAGTAAAGGTCAAATGTCTGCTGTGTTTACCTAGATTCCACTATTTTTCAACCCCTAAGGGTGACTGGGGAATAGAAATATGGTCACCATTGGTAAAACCCTCGCTATAGTGGGGCGTCCGTTTGGCTGTGCGGGATGTACAAATTTGCAACCACGTCCAGTCAGAATGGGGACGTTAAATCCGATGCCTCGTGTAAAGAGAGTGCCACGCTCTTTGCACGTTAAGAACCCTTGCAACAACTCTTTGAGGGGTCCGTAGGTGACCTGATGCAAGGCTAAATGTCATATACCCTCATTTCCCGTGGCAGTCTAAATTTCTCCGACCTCAATCCCAGACGCGTCTATTACAGAACCTACCTATTGTATTTATTGTTAATTTGTTCTCGTCCTGAATATACATGAAATATTTGCCACTAGACGTCAAGCAACCAATAATCAATCACATTTTCAATATTTGTAGTCTTCAAATCTTTTACTGCGTCTATTGTTGCAAGTTGCATCCCTTGAATGGCATATGCTACCATAGTATGGTTACATGTATGCAGAACAGGTTCTCCTTTAATAAGAATGATATCCAACATTTTCCCTAGTAATTCAAAATGTAAAATGTCGTAAGACAATGCTCCACAATTATAAGAAACTTCATATTGATTGCTGCAGCCTTCTTAGCAAACGCTTTGTGGTGTTCATAGCAAATGTCTCCCTCAAGTTTAGCCGCCATTTCTATGGTAAAACATATCGAATTCTACACGACGATCTTCAAATTCGCAGACAGTGTATTTGAAAATGTATTCCTGTACTGATAAATCATGTTGCAGTTGCAGGCGATGATCTTCTGGTTTAAAAATAGAACCATCTGCCTCTGTTTGATGAGCATCGCGTTGATTTTCATGTGGAGGAATTAACAAAGAAATTATAATCAATGTACTTGCCTTCTTTAGATAGTTTGTCGTTGAGATTTTGACACTGTTTCTATGTGCGGAAACATACCAGCAGACACGACACCTTCTTAGAATCACTATTTCCCTGTGTTGTTGCAATTATTGTAGACGAAATCTGACTTTGATAACATGAAAATGCTTTTCAGGGAGCATTCTTCTGAAAGTCCACCCCCAAAGGTGACTGGGGAATAGAAATATGGTCACTACAGGTCTTCTTCCGACCGGCAGTAAAACCCTTGCCAAAGTGGGGCGTCCGTTTGGCTGTGCGGGATGTAACAAATACACAGCCACGTCCGGTCAGAATGGGCACGTTAAATCCGATGCCTCGTGTAGAGAGAGTGCCACGCTCTCTGCACGTTAAGAACCCTTGCAACAACTCTTGGAGGGGTCCGAAGGTGGCCTGTTGCAAGGCAAAATTTATGTCCCTATCCAATTTCCCCTCATTTTCCAGTGGCAGTCTAAATTTCCCCGATCTTCATCCCGGACGGCTTCCATAACAGGACCTACCTATAGTATGTATTGTTAATTTGTTCTCGTCCTGAACATGTATGAAATATTTACCACTGGACATTAAGCAACCAACAATCAATCAGTCAATGTGAAGGTCCACTACAGTTTTTAGAATTTCACCCCGACTTTAAACAGTTGCGCCCCCCAAGGGTGACTGGGGAATAGAAGTATGGTCACCATTGGTCTTCCTCCGACCGGCAGTAAAACCCGTGCTAAAGTGGGGCGTCCGTTTGGCTGTGCGGGATGTACAAATTTGCAGCCACGTCCGGTCAGAATGGGGACGTTAAATCCGATGCCTCGTGTAAAGAGAATGCCACGCTCTTTGCACGTTAAGAACCCTTGCAACAACTCTTTGAGGGGTCCATAGGTGACCTGTTGCAAGGCTAAATTTCTGTCCCTATCCAATATACCCTCATTTCCCGTGGCAGTCTAAATTTCTCCGACTTTAATCCCTTAATCTATTACAGAACCTACCTATTGTATTTATTGTGAACTTGTTCTCGTCCTGAATATGCATGAAATATTTGCCACTGGACTTAAGCAACCAACAATCAATCAATTAAACAGTTGCGGTCAACGATTTTACATTGGACGATAGTTCACGAATAGTGTTAATGAGATATTATCATTGACTATCATTTGACTTCTGTTATCATTTGATTGCATGTTAATAGCAGGAATAGGATGAAAAAAGGGTTTAACAGAGCTAGTAATTGTTTTGACTTACTGTAGCGGGAGCATTAACTCTAATCACAATAAGTTCTGCAATTAATTTCTCTGTTGCATTTTTGCCAGCATTATTTAAATCTATACAGTTGTGGATTTTCGTTTTTTGGAGCCATAATCAAATAAACAAATACTATTGTTACATAAAATAAGTATGTGTACCTAATCCATGTAAAAAAATACGACTGCAAATTAAAGAAATTAATGATTTACTCTAGACAAAGTAGAGGAGGAGTAACTTGAACATTGTCATGCATTTTATATCAAACAAAAATAGACTATCAAAGTAGTGCGGTCAGACAATTCCTAGACTTCCATAAATAAGTCATGATAAAGTTATAAAAGTAAACGAATGACATCTGCAAGGAATTGAACACTTAAATAAACTTTAATTAATGAACATTAATACACATTTAAATTTTACACTGAATATTTAACACTTTGAATCATATGATTATAATTGATAAGTTGTGTAACAATTTAAGATTAAAATTAACTACTTCCATATTATCAAGAAATAACTAAAATGTATTTTCATATCCAGTACTCCCCAAGGGTGACTGGGGAATAGAAGTATGGTCACCATTGGTCTACCTCCGACCGGCAGTAAAACCCTTGCTAAAGTGGGGCGTCCGTTTGGCTGTGCGGGATGTACAAATTTGCAGCCACGTCCGGTCAGAATGGGGACGTTAAATCCGATGTCTCGTGTAAAGAGAGTGCCACGCTCTTTGCACGTTAAGAACCCTTGCAACAACTCTTTGAGGGGTCCGTAGGTGACCTGTTGCAAGGCTTAATTTCTGTCCCTATCCAATGTACCCTCATTTCCCGTGGCAGTCTAAATTTCTCCGACCTTAATCCCGGACGCCTCTATTACAGAACCTACCTATTGTATTTATTGTTAATTTGTTCTCGTCCTGAATATGCATGAAATATTTGCCACTGGACGTTAAGCAACCAACAATCAATCAATCATATCCAGTACGAATACTGTTATAGTAATTATTGATTTGTTTTTATTTTTACTATGAGACAAATCTACATCCTTGTTCAGATATATAAAAGTGATCATTGTTTTAAAGACAACCTATAATCAATCTACGCTTTTGTTTAAAAATGTTAAAATCATTCCCCAATACCGGACATTTATTAATTGCATTTAAGTATCATGACTTGCACTGATTCATTCAAAAATCTTCTTTTCGTGTGGTCTAAAATTAAATATATGCAATTACTCAACTTTCCTTCAAAATGTAGTCGTCAAATAAATTCTACATTTTCCTTCACTGAACAAATATTGTTTATGCACTTTTTAACTAAATGGTTATTTTAGAATATTAAACCCCCCAAAGGTGACTGGGAATAGAAATATGGTCACCATTGGTCTTCCTCCGACCGGCGGTAAAACCCTCGCTAAAGTGGGGCGTCCGTTTAGCTGTGCGGGATGTACTAATTCGCAGTCACGTCCGGTCAGAATGGGGACGTATAATCCGATGCCTCGTGTAAAGAGAGTGCCACGTTCTTTGAACGTTAAGAACCCTGCAACAACTCTTTGAGGGGTCCGTAGGTGGCCTGTTGCAAGGCTAAATTTCTGTACTTATCCAATGTGCCCTCATGTTCCTGTGGCAGTCCAAATTTTCCGACCTTCATCCCGGACGGCCTCTATTACTAGACCTACCTATTGTATTTATTATTAACTTGTTCTCGTCCTGAACATGCATGAAATATTTGCCACTGGACGTTAAGCAATCAACAATCAATTATTCAATAGAATCTTAAACTTCTACTAATAATTTTGTTATAGTGAAAACTCTGATCATGCTTAACAATGTTTTAGTAAAACTACACAAAATGTACGGTTTCTGAATTATTATTTTCCATCTTGAAATTGTTCAGGATTCACCGACCTCATTTTATGTATATCCTCGTAGAAGATATGACAGCGGCAAATGTAGAAGAAAACAATATAAATCAGACACAGAACAAAGACATCAAAACAACAGGCCGATAACAACCGTTGCCATTTTAGTTTTTCTGCACGAGTAGTCAGGTAAAGTTCGAGGCGATAGCCGAAGTCTTTGACCTCACTAAAACCGCAGAAAACTATACGGCTGGTTGTTACCATCCCGTTTATTTTGTTTCTGACTTGTACAACGTTTTAAATAACAAAGTAATACATTTTGCATTTAAGACAATTGCATATTTAAAAGATTGAACACGAAAATTTGCACACCGGTTTATGTACCACGATGTCTGGAGATATTTAGTCTGAGATAAACTAGGGATTTTGCGTGAACACTAGCGGTTCTCAGTTCTGTCAGCTAGCTGTGAGCGAGTAAACTTATTGCTTATACCTTTGATACATATCAATGAAGTAGGAAAAGGGGACTTCTTAAATTAACAAAGAAAAAGGCCTTTAATCTATATTTTCTGTCATAATAGCCTAATAGTTTAGAAATAAGTTAATGTCCTCTTACGAAGACATTTTATATTTTGATAGCAAAATAAATTGCCAATGGGGTATTATAGTTTATCCTCAACTTTGCAAGTATGTATTGCGATTATGGTCTCTATTTCTGGCTCTTATGCTCCTGCATTTATATATACCCTTTTATACCAACAAAAAACGCCTACATACGTACAAACACAAGATTACGATTTGTCTCCTTCATCTTCCAGTTTGAATGTGGGAGAATGAGAATTACCCCTTCCACGGCTGAAACCCCCCCCTTTTTTTTCAAAAGAAAATAAAACAACGAAAATATGAAAACACATTTAAGACATTTAAACATTCAACGACGGATACTAATGAAATAAGAAAGAATAATCAGACAAACGTAAACACATGTATTGATATTGTCAAAACTCCCAAGGGTGACTGGGGAATAGAAGTATGGTCACCATTGGTCTTCCTCCGACCGGCAGTAAGACCCTTGCTAAAGTGGGGCGTCCGTTTGGCTGTGCGGGATGTACAAATTTGCAACCACGTCCGGTCAGAATGGGGACGTTAAATCCGATGCCTCGTGTAAAGAGAGTGCCACGCTCTTTGCACGTTAAGAACTCTTGCAACAACTCTTTAAGGGGTCCGTAGGTGACCTGTTGCAAGGCTAAATTTCTGTCCCTATCCAATATACCCTCATTTCCCGTGGCAGTCTAAATTTCTCCGACCTTAATCCCGGACGCCCCTATTACAGAACCTACCTATTGTATTTATTGTTTGGGGCCTCGGTGGCCGAGTGGTTTAAGTAGTTACTACTGTAATCACTAGCCAGTCAACACTGAGGTTGTGAGTTCGAACCCGCTCGTGCGGGTGCACTCGACTCCAATCTTAATTGACTGGGATTGTCAGTTTTCCTATCGAAGGTCGGTGGTTTTCTCCGGGCACTCCGGCTTCCTCCACCAATAAAAACTGGCCGCCACGAAAAAGCCCAAAAGCGGTGCTTAAAAGTGGCGTTAAAACACCAAAAATCAAATCAAATTTATTGTTAATTTGTTCTCGTCCTGAATATGCATGAAATATTTGCCACTGGACGTTAAGCAACCAACAATCAATCAATATTGTCAAAATCAATAAGAAATATATAAAGGTGTTACTCTGTTTAATGGGGAATGCAACAATCAAAAATAATTTAAGGTGATATTTGAGTAGACCCCGGTATTGATCACGTGACATTTGTTTTTCATTTTCTACCCGTTATCCAAATGGGCGGATTTTTAATGACGTTGAGACTGCCTTTATGCTATTACGTTTCGACTTGATTGATTGTCAGTTGCTTTACGTCCAGTTTCAAATATTTCATGCTTATTCAGGACAAGAACAAATTTTCAAAACATATAATAGGAAATTTCTGTAATAGAGGCGTCCGGGATTAAGGTAGGGGAAATTTATACTGCCACGGGAAATGAGGGTATATTGCAAAGGGACAGAAATTTAGCCTTCCAACAAGTCACATACGTACCCCTCAAAGAGTTGTTGCTAGAGTTCTCGCATTCAAAGTGTGGCAATCCCTTTACACGAGGTATCGGATGAAACGTCCCCATTCTGACCGGCCCCCCAAGGGTGACTGGGGAATAGAAGTATGGTCACCATTGGTCTTCCTCCGACCTGCAGTAAAACCCTTGTCAAAGTGGGGCGTCCGTTTGGCTGTGCGGGATGTATAAATTTGCAGCCACGTCCGGTCAGAATGGGGACGTTAAATCCGATGCCTCGTGTAAAGAGAGTGCCACGCTCTTTGCACGTTAAGAACCCTTGCAACAACTCTTTGAGGGGTCCGTAGGTGACCTGTTGCAAGGCTAAATTTCTGTCCCTATCCAATATACCCTAATTTCCCGTGGCAGTCTAAATTTCTCCGACCTCAATCCCAGACGCCTCTATTACAGAACCTACCTATTGTATTTATTGTTAATTTGTTCTCGTCCTGAATATGCATGAAATATTTGCCACTGGACGTTAAGCAACCAACAATCAATCAATCAATCATTCTGACCGGACGTGGCTGCAAATTTATACATTCCGCGCAGACAAACGGACGCCCAACTTCGGCGAGGGATTTTGTTTTACTGCCGGTCGGAGGAAGATCAATGGTGACCATAGGTCTATTCCCCAGTCACCCTTGGGAGGCATTCCGACTTGCGCAAATTCCTTGAACACGAAGAGAAATGGGAAATCCTCTATATTTAGACGATTTCAAAGATTTCAGCTTAACTGCTAAGCAAACCCACGAGAGGTTTGTACATGTACAATGTGCAGTTTATGGTTGCAGGTTCTCTTGCAGTTAGTAACTGTATATAAATTATATTTGTAAAACAAGATAATTAGATCACAATATGAATGATAAGTGCTTATGAACTCGCTGAAAGCGCGAGTGACTCTATTCATAAAAAGTGTCCGTGTAATATCCGTAATTGTACTGTTTTCCTATAGTTCTGCTGGGGGCAAAGTCGTACAAGCCATTATAAGGTGTTGTTCAATATATTAGGAGCCATATTGTGGATAAATCATTTGTTTGTTTTTAGTGAACCATACTTTACTGAGGACTTATTATTGATCTGATTTTTTCACCTTGATATAGTAGACAGCTGTTTCAGCTTTGCATTCCTATTGCTCATGACCAAATTATCAAGTTCTGCCTTTTATTTCTTTGCCAATAAAATTGAGAATGGAAATGGGGAATATGTCAAAGAGACAAGAACAGAGAACAGCCAAAGGCCACCAATGGGTCTTTAACGCAGCGAGAAAATCCCGCACCCGCAGGTGGGCCTCAGCGGGCCCCTAAATAAAAATGTGTACTAGTTCAGTGAAAATGGACGTCATACTAAACTCTAAAACATATAAATGAACTAAAATTAAAAAATATACAAGACTAACAAAGGCCAGGGGCTCCTGACTTGGAACAGGCGCAAAAATGCGGCGGGGTTAAAATGGTTTGTGAGATCTCATCCCTACCTGTCTTTCCCTGCACTTTCTGCAAAGGTAAACATATATTTGTTTGGCGTCATATCGTTTGCGTTCTTAATTATGTTCCTCTGATAAAAACTATAATCCTTGGTAGACTTTGAAATCTAAAGGTCTGTACCAATGGCCAATGGTTGGACCATTTCATTCTATGGAACATAAATACTTGTATATGTTCTTTTTACCGTACACAATAAATATATACTCTACATGCTTTGCAGGTTCATAAACTTGTTTTTGTTGCAAATTCTTTGCTATTTTTTCAAGTTCGTTATTCTTCTTGACTTAGAGACCCTCCAGGTCATAATCTTTGTTGTGAGTATTCTTTTGTTTTTATTATAAATGGCTTCTTTTTTTCCAGGTTAAGTTTTTCTTACACTCTAGTCCGGAGACCATGGGAATGTTCACCATGTTGTCCCTCTACATTTCTGCTATTGGTTCTTCCATTATTTAACTCTCTCTCTCAGTTGTTCCTGAAAATAATTAAGTAAATGAGTAAGTACTTAGCGATGAGTCTAACGAATGTAGTTCTGTATAATTCAAAAAATAAACATTGGAAGTGTGGGCATTTGGTTTATCTTATCTGAATTGTTTTACTATAATAAATGGTCATTATGGGTCCCTTTATTTACTTTGCGTTGCCAGCCCATGCTCCATATTGAAGAATGTGCTGTGACCTAGAATTGTTTACATTAACAGCTTTTAGTCTTGGCTGAAAATTGTCCTATTCAGCAATCATACTACATCTTATTTATATATCGAAATGTTATTTCATATGAATAACCTAAAAAAAAGGCAAAACAGAGATTACATTTCTTATAACATCTTTCAGTGTAAAGCAATTAAACAGAATACCTAAAAAAAAAGGCAAAACAGAGATTACATTTCTTACAACATCTTTCAGTGTAAAGCAATTAAACAGAATACCTTTTTATCATCCAAACAGCCTATTTTGCAGAGATATACAAGAAAAAGTACAATGTCAGATTTATTGAGTCAAAAGAATGAGAATACTATAAAATGAAAATAAATTATGCTTCGATCCCCCAATAATTTTCTTATTTATAATAAACTGATAATAAAGTCTCACATAGGTGGACTGCTTTCATTTGACTGATTTTACATGTTTTATGAGGGATGTTTGCATTACCATGGTCTACTCAAAGCCAATTTATTACAATGCCAATTAAGTAATTAGAATGAAATTGTAGTATTTTAAGAAATTACTCGACACTTATTTTGATTTGGACTGGTCATTGTTTTTCAATTTTATGCGATTGGATCAAGTTATTATTTCTTCACCCTCACCTTTAATTTCCTTTACAAGTACACACACATAAACTGTATTTGACATTCAAAGTGAACACAGACGACTTCAGAATTTTTATCAATGAACTCAAAATATGAAAGTTTCAATTTGCCAGTATGGTTATAAACAAATATGTGAAAGGTATTCATCAGTGAAAACCGTTGAATCTTCACAAACTGTTTTGAACATGTTTCTTAATTTTGTATTTAGTAGACTTTTTTTGCAGCCGAAAGAGTAAAAAAGGCTATGTCAGTTCTCACCTGTCCTACTTTTAAGTGATTAAATAACAACAACTGACTCTCCACTAGCTTGTAGGTTAGAGTCCTGATTTCCTCTTGGGCACGTTTTAAACGGTTAGATGTAGCCGAAATGACCGAGTTTTTTTTTTCTGTAATTGAATGTTTGCTGGTATCTGTTCGACTTTCACTGGTGAGGCCTGATCGAAAAAGTTCACGATAGCTGAATCTCGTACATTGCTGAACGGCAATTTCTTAAGACTGTTCTCCATTGTATAGTATTGTATCAGACTTGATCTAACTGTATAACACGGTCTTGCAAAATGTCCAAATTTGTCGCACGAGAAACATCTTTTTGTGTAAGCTGGGCATATTTCAAAACGATGATGTGCGAGTCCACATTTACCACAAGCTGGATATTGATGTTTGAAATGTCTGCACATACCCCACTGCGGTCTGAGATTAAAATCCACCACTAAAAATATTAGAATTTGATATTTTGTTGGGGAATTACTTCTGTCGCGTGTTTGCTGAGGTATGCGGTACCGTGTGTTGTGCTTGTCTTTCAAAATGATTACCACTTAATATATTGTTTGCAATCTGTACTGATTGCCTATGTTCATGAAATGTTTTGGGTCCCGCGAAATGACATGTGGCTACAAGTTCTGCGACATGCCATTGATCGCCAATTCTATACAGCACTTTCTGCGAGTTGTGTGCGGGTAAGATATTGATGCCTGTTCTCTTGCTCATGTTGTTGAATTTTAAACAGTTGTTTGCTGGTTTTTCTGTTTGAAAATCGGACTAAGAAGGCTGTTTTGAGGTTTTGCATATTATCTATTTTTTACACCTTCCCAAGAATCAACCTAAAGTTGTGCTTGAACTTGGAAATGGAATTGTTAAAAAGCGATGGCTTGCTCATTCTTTTTGTAATAAATTTTGAATGACGCTAAAAGTTTCCACCATTGAGTTGGTACAAGTGATGGTTCATCAGAAAATTTAGGTACTTGAACAGAACTTGCCATTTCGAAAAAAATAAAATCTGTGTCTTCAGATAAATTTCGGCTTGAAGTAAAACGTTGTTAAATTCATGTTCTTGTGTATCATTAACTAAACTACCTGATACCAAATTACCAAAGTCTTCTAAAATTTCTTCATCTGAAGATTCCAGTTGACTTATGTTCTGCTCTGGCAAGGTACCCCTCTGTGCTGATCTGGATTTGGTATCTGGACAGTTGCAAGGCTGAGCTTCTATATTGTTGGTTTTATTTAACGGCATTGACTGTTGACTTGTTTTGAAGGTAGAGCTGGAAATGGATGACTTCGGGTCGTCCACCAATCTGAGAGGTTTGTACTTGGCGTCTTTTTGGTTTGGTGTGTGTGATTGCTTTGTTGATGAAAGACTTGCGGCTATGCATGTGTAATGTGGGTGATCAATTGTTGTATGATTGATATGAAGACGGAGAACCACTGACTGGTTGATGACTCTTGACTTATAAATATAAAATTTATTCGCTGATGGTCACTTTTCAAGTCATAATATATAATAGAATGGTATATCGATACAATACACAAAAACAATGAAATATGAATAGCAATCATACAATTCGTTATACGGATACAAATACATGACTGAAACATTGTATCGTGCCAAGCAAAGGTCACATTTTATCTGAATAATGATATGAACATTATTTATGACTGTTTTATGTTCAAGAATGGGGCAGAATATTGAATTACGGGGAGAAATAAGCTCGAAAAACAATAAAAGAATGATTGATTTTTTTGATCTACTTAATTTAAACAGATATCAGTATATCTTGGCTCATTTAATACCAAATATGAATTTTAAGTACAGGTTTCAATGCTAAATTTAAACTGACTGTATTTTGCATATTCATTTTTATAAAACTTGCTTTGTTAGCTTTAATATTGAAATAGGAATCGCAACCTGTGATAATGAAGACGAAAGACAATATACAACAGTACAATAACTGATCATAAATGCTTGACATAAAAACAGTGGCTTGTTGCAATTTCATATGCTTTGACTCTGATCACCCTCGATGAGGAGACATTTCAACCTTTTGACATAACGAGATTATTGTTTGCATGATTACGCTTGATTTATGAATTGAATTTACCTTCAGGGTCTATGATATAAGAACTTCATGATTGGAATCCCATGTTTACTGAATATACTGTTCTTGTTTTTGAAAACGCTGTTTTCAAATGAGAGATAACTCTATTTGAATCGACTAATAACCCTGACTATACCTTGTAGCAGCGCACTAATACTTCCATTATAAAATACAATGAATAAAGTAAGAAAAATAATTAAGCTGAAATTAGACAAATAACTGATCCTTTTCACACACACAAAACAATACTTACATATGTACATTTAATAACTAACGGAGCTACCATTTGAATTTTAGGAAGGGGGAGGGCGTAAGATGGAACATTTTTGTCCTGCCTTTTTTTTAGTCTATTTGTAATCTCTGTCTTGCCTTTTTATTTTTCATCCTATTTGGTCCTGCCTTAATTTTTTATTAGTTTATCCTGACGTTTTTTTACATAAATTGTTATCCTGCCTCTTTTCTTTGTGCAAAGTGTTTCACCCTGCCTTTTTTTAACTCAAAACTCCTGTCCTGCCTTTGTTTTCAAATTTCATCCTAGTTTAAGTTTAGATACACAAACTTTTAAAAGCAGTTTCTGAATAATTTAGAATATTAGTTCACTAAATATAATACAAATTAACTTTTATATTTGAAATATTAAATAACTATTAATTTTTGTACTCACCTGGGGCCTCGGTGGCCTAGTGGTCTAAGAAGTTCGACTACTGGAATCACTAGCCAGTCAACACTGAGGTTGTGAGTTCGAACCCCGCTCGTGCGGGTGCACTCGACTCCAATTTTAATTGACTAGGATTGTCAGTTTTCCTATCGAAGGTCGGAGGTTTTCACCGGGCACTCCGGCTTCCTCAACCAATGAAAACTGGCCGCCACGAAATAGCCCAAAAGCGGTGCTTAAAAGTGGCGATAAAACACAGAAAATCATATCAAATCTTTGGCTAGTTTTGAAACGTTTGTATTAATCTTTAGTTTATCGGAAGATAAAACATCAATGGATCTCTTCCTCCCATTTCCTTTAAACCAAACAACCAAAGTCAACACCACACTCCCGCGTTTCATTTTTCAGAACCATACACCACTGGTGGTTTACTTCCAGCAATGTTCTGAGGTCATCTCCTGTCCGCCCCAAAGAGTAACTGGGGAATAAAAATATAAACACTTCAGGTCTTCCAACCGGCAGTAAAACCCTTGCTAAAGTGAGGCGTCCGTTTTGCTGTGCTGGATGTTCAAATACGAAGCCTCGTGTAGAGAGAGTGCCACGCTTTCTGTACGTTGGGAACATTGTAACCACTCTTTGAGGGGTCCGTAGGTTGCCTGTTGCAAGACCAAATTTCTGTCCCTATCAAATAGATCCTCATTTTCGAGTGGCAATGTAAATTTTCCCAGAATTTCATCTTGTGCGGCCTCCATTACAGGACCTTTCTACTGTGTGTTTTGTTGATTTGGTGTTGTTCTGAACATGCATGGAATATTAACCACTTGACGTTGAGCAACAACCAAACATCAAATGGCCAGAAATTCGGAGAACCATCGCTACCTCTGCAATATAATTGGAAGTTCATGGTACCCTCCCACACTGCACACCTGCATTACCTCCTAGGCAGCCTGTCCAATGGTTTGGGACCTTAGTAGCCCAATGCTGTTAACTGTGCTATATAAAATAAAAAAAAGTAAGGTAAGGTTATGTGATAATATGATAGTGTGGGGCCTCGATTACCTGTGATAAATGTCTAATGCATATTGCAGAATTATTTGCATTTTTAGATTTTGGATTTGGGACACGCATAAAAAGTAAAAAAACAAAAATACCGAACTCCGAGGAAAATTCAAAACGGAAAGTCCCTAATTAAATGGCAAAATTAAAAGCTAAAACACATTAAACGAATTGATAACAAGTGTCATATTCCTGACTTGGTACAGGCTTTTTCTTATGTGGAAAATGGTGGATTAAACCTGGTTTTGTAGCTAGCTAAACCTCTCACTTGTATGACAGTCGCATAACATTCTATTATATTGACATAACAATCAGACATAATAGGTAAAAATGTCAAAAATAGGGGTACAGCAGTCAACATTGTGTTATAATTTTAATCACTATAAAACAAACAAGTATGTCAACAAAGAAACACAAAAAGGCATATAGACAAAGCCCATTAGAAAAAAAATGAGACAAGAATACAAAAATGTACCATAGCACAATAACACAATGACGGGATGTATAAGTACAGAGCCACGTCAAATGGATATTACCAAAAATAGACAACAGTAAAAGTAATATTCACAAAGACAAATAAAAGAATACTATTACACGTTATTAAGATGATAAACAACGTCAGTACCTAGAATCTATACTTCAAGACCATCGTGTATTATTTGTGAAGTTGGTAAGCAATTTATCAACAAGATCTTGGTATCTTCCGATGAACTTTTTTAGAAAAAGGACGAGACGTTCTTTGACATACCCCTTGTTCATCAACTTTCAGCTCAGACACTGGTGAGGTTTTACAAAGTCTGAGTAGCAGCTGCAAGCTCTTGAATACCGAATAAGTTGTGAAATGTGTATCCCATATGCAGATGAAGTTGGTATATTGCTACTAAGATGGGGAAAATTGATAATTTTAAAATTAAAATTTTCTCGTTTGGGATAGATTCTGGTACTGAGATGGCCGCTGTCAAATTCGAGGTATAAGTATAAAACTGAGGCAGAGGAAGCCGTGTTTGTTTTTTGTTCAAAAATAAACACACCATAATTTAAAAAATACAACAGATCATACAAATCAAGCAAAACTTTCTACGGCCTCCACACAGCATGAGAAACAAACCGTTATTATAATAGAAAAACAAAGGATATGGGGTATCCATTCATGACACAAACTCAATTCATGCAAAGCAAAAAAAAAAAAAAAAAACACACACACACAAAGCAAAGGAACAGCGCTTTTATTGCTGTTCTTCAATTCAAAGTCCTTTATCCGACGATAGCTTTTTCTTCGTACTATAGCTGGAAGTTTCTGTATAAATAAAGCTTCACAGCTACGAAAATGGAACACAATACTCCCTGATCTATAATTGCTCGAATATTTTAAAGTGATATTTTTAACAGACAATGTCGAGTTTTATCACAAAATCA